>VWZY01011391.1:102492-113796 GCA_013399075.1 Chloroceryle aenea | reverse complement strand
CTGCAGAACTCACCAGCACATCCCTGAAGAGCAGTTGAGGTGCCGAGTGAACGGTCCAGTCGACGGCCCCGCCGTCGGGGATCTTGATGCGGATGACCAGCGCCTGGTTCTCCATGGCGCGGGAAGGGCCGCAGAGCAGCCAGAGCATCCCCGCCCCGGCGGGCTCACATGCTGCGAAGGGCCGAACGAGCCGAGCCGAACGGAGCCGGGCCGGGCCTGTGCCGACCCGCCCGCAGGAAGGAACCGCTGCCCCGGAACCAAAACGGAAGGGGAGGGAAGAGGAGGGAGCGGGGGCGGCGCCATGTTGGGGAGGGCGGGGGCAGCCCGCCCTGAGGGGATGGCGTAGGGGCAGCGGGTCTAATTGTTATCCCTCCGGATGCTTTCTGCTTTTAACGGGGAAACTACTGCAGAGACAGCAAATCAGTCAGGCTGGGGGTGCTGCCTTGGTTAAAAAGCGTGGAAGGTCCACAGTACTTTAAAATTCAGAGGAAGAAACTGAAGTCTCCTCCAGTGACAGCTTCTCCTTAGCAACTCCCAGGGCTTCTGGCTTCAGGTTGGTCCATCAAAGACACAGAAGCACATCTACAAACACAAACCTGTGCCTGGGGCCAACTCACACAGTCTGGACCCTCGCTGGGAGGTCCCCACCCCTTGCACTGGGACTACAACACAAACCAGTAACCTGGGGTGCTGGGAACGCGACCAGGCCGCGCTTTGCCCCTTGTCCGAGCAGCTGTCAGTGTGTTTTAAGGAGTTTTAGCAATGGCTGTCTCACACTTGGCTCTCTCTCCAACAACAGAGTACTCAGCTAAGCATCCCGTGCCCTGACATCTGGGTAGAATTCTTTCATGGGAGAGTTTTTTGTTCCTGGAAGAGGTTTTCCATGTTCTGTGGTGTGAGAAAGACCATTTCAAAACACAGCTAATCTTCAAGCACAGCTCTGGTGATGGAAATTCCCTGTGAAGCGATGGCCAGCATCCTCAGCAGCAGAGAAGGACAGTTGTGTTTGAAACTGACACGTGTGTAACCTCCCAACCCCATTCACAAGCTGCAATAGCCCATGTTCTGCTTAAAAAAAAAAACAACAAACCAACCAACCATCACCTTTTTGCCAGTCAGAAGTTGGAGGGAAGGCTCTCTGCTCCATACAGCTCTGCAGCACAAAGCTTTCCAGTTGCTTTCAGTGGGAGAAGATCATTAATCTCAATTGTGGGCTATTGATCTGTACATTTTATCACAATCTCTCGCATTATCATACATGACAAACTGGGCTATTTGAGTTACATTATCAGTTTAGAGGAGGGAAAAATGGAAGCTATATTTAATTTAATTCCTGAACCATCTTCCAGCTTCCTCAGGTTAGAATTCTACTTTGAGCTTTAGGAAAATAAAAAAAAAGAGGATCTTTCAATGGCCATTAGCAGTGATAAGTTCTCTCTCTGGTCAATAACTTTATAATTTAGTTCCTACACTAGAAATTAATAGAGCCCCAACTCCTAAGTATCTAAGGGATTGGTGCTGCCCACACAGACATCTTTCTGTTGAAATGAACCTTTTACCCACGGTCCCTGTGTACCTTTCACTCAGCTTCATTTCAATCAGCTTCATTTTCTATTACATTGGAAAGAATGGGATACAAAAATCATGGAATTTCTATAGAACTGCAATTTTTCTAAATGTCTTTTTCATTTACAAGACTATGGGGAAAACCAACTCAATTTGCCAAATTTGCATAGATATTATGTAGATTTTCCAGGGCTAATCAGAACCTTAATCCCCCATTCCGACTTGTGTGGATGCAGCTGTAATCAAACTTAAAAAGACTTTTTCCCTCTTAAGAAGTACAGTGCATCAAGGACGTGTTTCTTGATACAGGTTTGGTTTTGCTGCATTTAAAACCCGTGTTTCAGAAGCAGTTTTTCTTATAAATAAAACAACATTTGAAACAGAGAGTTGATATTTATAATCCTAAAGGATTTCTATTGTGAGAACAGAAACTCACAGGAACCTATTTTGAAATTTTCCTCAATGTGTGCTGCAAGAACAAAGATAATTTTTAAGACATCAAATATTCTTAAAAATGAGCATTTGGCTGCTCCAAGAATCTATTAGCTTCAGACACGGGAAGATTGAGTATTCCAGAAAGCCACAGAAAAAAAAAAAAGAGAATTAAGCCATCTAATTTTCTCCACTAAACCCAAATGACACGCTGCCAGCAAGAGATACGCGTGAATTTCCTAGTTAGAATTACATCCCCAAAGTTCCCGTCTACCCACAACAAAATAACATTCGAAATCTGCAAAGGAACAACAGATCAGTTCTTTAATTACAGGAGGATCGTGAAGCTCCTGATTTTTCCTTGCAGGGGGGGAGGGAAATATCCCGTGTCAGTGCCACAGGCTTCCCGGTTGGCTTCCCGCTACCGGCGCGAGAACAACTGTCACTTTGCAGTCTGCTGCTGCTCTCTGCTGCTTTCCGCTGCGGGTAGTGGGGGCAGAGGAGACCTGGGGCTGGCCAAGGAAAGGAAAGAAAGGTTTGGTTTGAAGGCGAAGCAGAATGCTGATGCAGAAGAATACTAACATTATTACATTTGCCACGCTGGGGAATCTCACAGGAGTTATCGGTGAGTGGGACTGGAAAAAAATGCCATCCCTCGCTGCTCGCCTGGAACTGGGTTCTCTTGGCAATTTGTGCTTTCCTCGGAAAGGAAGGAAATAAGTTATTACTTGTTTCCCTCTCCAATTCCCACTGCAAAGGAAGTTATCTAACGTGAGTCATTTTCTACCTTTTCGCTCCCACAGACACCATATAATGAAGTTTTGAGTCCCTCTGCTGTAAAAAGAGGGAGGAAAGGAAGAGCAGACTCCCCTCACTCTGTTTCTTGACTACTTCTGTTCTGGGATGGGTGTCTAGGAGGTTTTCCTTGCCACTGGTGGAGGGATGTGTGAGCTCCATCTCAGGCATGGGTAGAGCAGCGAGCCCTGCGTGTTCATTATAGCTGCTGCTGAGCATCTCTGAGAAATTTTCACCTCACTGCAACCAGAATTTGCCCAGCTATGACACAGGAACAGCAGCATTTGTGCTCAGTGTTAACTATTCAAAATGTTTTGGATTCTACCCAGGACTGTACTCTAGTGCATGTCATTTAGATAGAGCGTAGAAAACACTCGGAGGAATAGGAATCTAAATGCCACTCCTTGGTTCACTACCTTCAATTTATCATCTCTGTTTCCCTCCCTGTGCTACTTTCTATTACAAAGAGCAAAGCACAAGCTCTTGTTTCGTAGAGAAAACAGCACCTGATCATTGCTTTAGGGATGTCCATTTCCACATCCTTCTGTTCTAGAAGAGATTAATATGGAACTTTTTATGCTGATAAAATAATGTGTTGTGAGATTCACCTTTTTTCCTCCCCCTTCCCACATCTTCAGATTGCCAGAGTGCAGCGAACGGAATTCCCTTAGGCCTGGGAAAAAAAGTAGGTCAATAGTGTCCAGGTTTTCTAAACATACTCTTCTCTAAAATGCACCTCCTAGGAAAGAATCACCCAAGTGTAGCAGCCTGAGCCATAGCTGAAGACCCCTTGCAGAAAACCAGCCACCTTCCTCCCACTGCCCCTTGCAGTCACTTTGTGCCGGCTCGTGGATGCCAAGGACCATTTGTGAACCAAGTGTGAGGAAATAAATTGATCTTTTAATTCCACAAGAGCAGAATACGACCTCAAAGAGAGCTTTTAAAACTCCTTCCTCATAGTAAATTCATCTTGAACTAAAAAAAACCCCAACCTATAGTAAACTCACTTCTTAAATGTTTAGTTCTTGCTTTAAATGACGAGCGTGTTGTGAAATAAGGCAGATTTCAAGGATGTTTAATGTTTATTTTAAAGGCTAGATGTTTATTTTCATGTTTATTTTAAAGGCTAGATGATTACTGAAAAATTACAACGTAAACTCTGCCGGTTGGGTTGAGCACAACTGGCTGTGTGTTGTTAATGATGTCACCATACCCTATCAGATCAGCTTCAGGGGCTGCATAATTTTCTGTCAACCTATAAATTCTCAAGTAACACCAAAACTATTGTGATTTTTCTTACTAAATAATTCAGAGCTCACCAAGCACGTGCACAAGCAGGCCCATGAATCGCTGAGCACGTCCCAATCGTATCTAACAGCATTTCTTCTTCTGAGGACAAACCCAGGCTTGACTTTGTCATAGTTTAGTAACTTTGTTCCAAATTCTTCTCTCAAAATAGGTTGGTTTGAAATTTACATTTGAAACTTGGGAAGTTGCCCGGATCAGACTTTTTGGCTGAAGGATTGCTTTTAATTGTGTTTTGCAGTTTTAATTCTATTAGGATTATTACTATCACAGAAAGTAATAAATTGGTTTTGTAATGAACTAGAACAGGGCTCAGAAATGGTGCTTAAAGTGATGCAATTGCCATGAAAACTACTCCAAGCCACACATATCCTACCTTACCAAGCAGCAACCATAACACCCCCGAAGGGGTTAAATCACAACAGGGAGCATTCCATCATTCCCAACCTTCGTGGCTTCCTCCAACACTTCTTTTTTCAGTGCTGATATTTAAGTTTTCTCTAAGAGGACTTCAGCCACTGTGTATTTTAAATGATCTGGATCATCTCTCACTGGACCTCGGACAAAAATCATGCTCTTCTCCAGCCTGCTGCAGAAAGCTCTCGTGCTACAGGGACTTGTTGCTTCCTAAAAACCAATGGCAGGGCATTTATTAGAACATTATGATGCATTAGCATAAATAATTATGGGTAAACTACGCTCATCTATCAGTAATAAATATTTGGTGATACTTTAATAACCCTCTTTATTTCAGCTGCATTTGCTCATTTGACTCGTTCACAAAGGTCAGTAATTGACATGGAGGATCCCAATCATTAATGCAAATGTTGATGTTCTACCAGACACGTGCTTTATTTAAAAGGTACAGTAATGACATCTTGTTCTTTCCCAGAAATCAGAAAGATCTTTTAAATAAACTTGGAACCTGTGAGTGATAATTTTTGTTCCACATTCCCTTCCCCGTTACGCCGAAGCTGCTGCTTTTTCTTTGGTGCTTTTAAACTGAGCAATACAGCCCAAGAAAGCACAACGTGACCTCCACCTCAATAAATGGGTGTATTTGGGGTGAAATCAACTCTCTGAATTATTAACTTACTTTTTGGTAGTGAACCTGATTAAGGAGTTACAGTAAAAGGCAATGTAAGTTAAATGGATGAAATATCAATGAAACAAAATCTCCTTTTCTTTCGGGCAAAGTTGGTCCAAGCCAGAGGCCTGAGGGCATCCAGCTATACTAAGAAACACCTACATTCCATTCAGTAGTAACAGGAGTCAGGGAGATCTCTGATTAGGGTTTGCAAAGAGATTTAGACATCAAGGATCTTTCTGCTGCTATTAGATTTTCGGAGGGGAGTATTTAATCAACTCACACTTTTCTACTTTGCTTTTCTTGCCTTTAGAACGATTCCATGGAGTTGCTTCATCAGAAATTTTCAATCAGTAACATTTCTGAGCGCCAGAAGAACGAACTCTGGGCTCCTGTTGTGCTTTTCCAGAAAGCTTTAGTACTGGACAGAGCATGGACAGGTTTGAGAACACTTAGAGCTTCTTCACACCCAACAATTTTTGCTCTTTCTCAGCCCCACTCTAGAGAATTCCATCCTTCTCCACCTGAACTCCACCCCACCCGATCCACTGCCACTGGTTTGCTCAAATCTCTCCCTGACTCAGTACATATCAGAAAATGAACCTTTCCTGCACTCCCCTGTCCCATTCAGGACTCCACAGGAGTCCTGAGAAACCCAAGATCTGCTTCTGCCCCACAACTTCTGTGTGCAGTGTAAGCACAAATACACAAACCCAAAGATAAACACAGAAGATTCCACCTGATGTTGCTACACGCTCGGAATTACAGTGGATCAGCCACACAAAGCAAGCTGAGGATGGATCCAGCTTCTGTTTAAGTCAATCATAGGCCAGAGTTGGCTCCAGGTTTCAGTGAGGACTGGAGAAAAGCACACTGGAGCACGAGGAGATCAAGAAGAAGGGGACACAGCAACTTTGTTTTGAGACCGTGCTAATCCTGAACAACTGGGAATATCATTCCTTTCAAGCATCTAAATCTAATTTACTGTGATCTACCAAAATATTTCAGTGCAATGAGCTGATCTTCATCACTAGTCACCAGATTTCATTAAAACAAACACCAGATTTCATTAAACCAAACACTCACCAGCCAAGGTGCTATAATTTGGAGGAGGAGACAGTAACAGAGCAGCGTATTTCTCGGGGTACAATCATTAGTGCTGCTGCTGCAACGTTTGTCAAACATACAACAAGGGATAAAAGTGAAATATTGTAATTAAGACCCGGGGTTCATCGATTGTGTGGCTTAAGTAATTTTTCACAGCAAACATAAGATTTAATAAGTATAAGTAGTTAAAGATCCTGACTTGGCTGTAGTCATTAGCATGTAATTGAACTGGTAAAAAAGATCAGTTAAACCTATGTTGATTACCACCTTATCTTTGAAAGGCAATTAAGGACCTCAATCATTGCAACAAGATTTGATTGTGCAGCCTTTATTGGACATTGATCTTTCAGCAAAGAGCAGTTACATTTTCCATTAATTTACAGTAACACAGTTTAACTCTGCTACCCGAGACCGCTGACCTGGGTAAGATGTAATGCTAAGAGCTCGTTTAGGTTAAGATGCCCCCAGTAGTCATTACTGTTTAAAAAGCCTGTGACAAGAAGGAGCTACCTGATCCTCTGGGCTTAGACTAAGGTTTCATTTAGCTGAAGCAGTTGTTAAGTGAGGTGAAACAAAGCTCTTCTGCCTTTTACTGTCATCTCTCACTCATTTAAACATCATCCTTGAATACAGCGGAGAGATAATTAAGGCAAAACTTACAAGATAAACTACACTTTGTGTCCAATGGAAATGGTGCAGATCAAATCTGTAAACTTAGGAGGGTCATTCTGTAGCTCAATCAGCTATAAAAAAGATCTGTATCCAGATCAGGCTACGCTGCACACACAACACCTACTGAAAGCAAGCTGCTGCTGAAAACCATTACAAATGCATCGTTCTGGGCCAGAGGAACCACCCAAGCCTTGCTCCCCACAAGCTGTTTGAGCAGAGGAACTACCCAAGCCTCTTTCCCTGGAAGTTTATCTTTCAAAGCAACAGGGTTGCGAGACAACCCAAAAGGACCTCACAGGAGAGAGAGCAGCTGAGCTGCTACAAATCACAGTTCTGTGAACAACTGACCTGCTGCCAGCTCAGACTTGAAGCCTTCTTCAGGGACTTCAAGCATTTGGGCTCCTCCACCGCGCACACTCCTCCTCACTTGCTCCTCTGAGCCTTAAAGTTTCCAGACAAGATGGTGTGAATCTTCTTGGCCCTTGACATTCCCATAGGGCGTTCAAGCCAAAACTTAAATTAAGTGATAAAAAATAATACCAAGCAGCAGAGAAGAGAAAAAAAATAGAATGAAACCAGATGCAGTATTAAACCTTTGGCTGAAGGCAGGGGAGTAGGTTTATCTACATCCTTGACAACTGTTTTTGTCATGATTTAATAACTCGGGCATTACCCTTCTGGTGTCTGTTCCCTCTTCAGTCCCCTAACAGGTCCCACACAACCCTTAAAGAAAGGAACGCACGATGCTATATTTGCACCCTGCCCTCAGCCATCTTCTAGTTCATCCTTTAGCATGATCAACTTCATAAGAGCAAGAGGTCTATTGATTTTCATGTAATACAAGAAAATATTACATTTGCTTAATTGTTACACAGTGAGATCATTGAGCAAGAAATCAAGTCTCTATTTAATGCTGCGAGCAGCGCAGCATCGCGGTGATCAATAGGGTAGTTTGTCAAAGATGTTCTCTAAGGAGACCTGCCCATCGCTGCATGGACAGGGAGTCACGTTGCCTGCCTTTATTGAAAAACAGGTAAGCAAAGTCAGCAGTACCCATTATCAGAAATCAAACGAGCTGCAGCCAGTGGAGGTGCAACTCCAATGAAGAGCTGTATTTATAGTCTGGTAATTAAAAACCATTTTATCAACCCTGCGTTGAGACTCAACCTTTACGGCGAGGTATTGACGAGCTCGGGGGCAATGAATGAGCAGGATTTGACTTTAAACTTAGGAGCTGCAGTTATTTAACTTGGCCTGATACAGCAAAAACCAGTTTGAGACAAATTCTAGCAATCATTTCTATTATTAATGAAGCTTCTTCTAGCAGCACCTCTTCATTTTTGAGACCCAGTTAACTCGTGCCAAGCGTCTTCTCCGGAATTCAACACGGCGGCGCGAGCGCTTCTCTGATTAAAATGTTATTGAGTGTTGCTTTTAGAAAAGCCACATGTATTGCTTCATTAAGTGGGAAACAGTTCTATTAGCTGGAATTAAGTAAAAAAAAAAACCCCACAAAAGTATTTAAATGAAATTATACTGTAGTGGTGGCTGGATAATCATTTATTTAGGAATAGCTATTAGCCTCCAAAATGAGTACCTACCCATGATGCATTTATCTTCCTACTTCTGAAAATTAGTAATCACCTTCTGTCACCAGATGTGGGATAAAAGATATTATTTGTTGGCACTACAACTAAGAACCAGTAATATTTCCTGTACAGGTGCTTCTGTTTGAACTTACTATCCAATAATTCCCTAAAAGCTTTTCTTGTTGCCCAGGTTTCCAATGGAATTTCAGTCATTCCATCACTGTAGGTGCCCGTTACAGCTGGAGAAATCACTTATTCTGCAGCAAAAAAAAATGATGGCAATATTCATCTGGTTCTCTTGTATTAAATCAAAATAGCAGTGATTTGTAAATTACTGCAGTGGACGAAATCTTTTTGTTTACCTAGGTGTTGTTACTTACCTGTAAAGCAACTGAAAGAAAAAGAAGAATTAATGCAGATATCTAGAGCTGAAGAACTGCAGAAGATCCAAGCATAAACCAGATTTCAACTCTTTTATTTTAAAAGCATTTGAAGAGATGTGATACAGCTGGTTTTAACTTCTTAAGGTGGTATTTCTCCCAAGTCTTCCGGGCAATTGCCAAGTCAGTGCCACGGATTCCTTCAAACATCCCTGCAACTGTGACAATGAATGCCTCAGGAAACACCTCATCGAGAGCCTAAACCCAAACAGCTCAAATCAGCCTGAAAACAGCTGGTGCATTCCCAGTTTCCTTGCCCAGACACTACAGTGCAGCTCTCCAGGTCACCAGTTTGTGCAGCAGTGCTGGCCACCGACTGCCATAAATTCTCACACCCTCAGAAACATTAATTCTTCTCTCAAGGTTTCTACTTTTTCAACTTTACTGACCTCTGCCAAAACAAATCTCCTAGGACCAAAAAGTCCACAAAGCGTTCTGAAGACAGCATGTTAATAAAAACCCAAGGAGTTGCCTTCAGTTCTTTTTAGTCAAAGGGAGTAGATCTTTGGAGCGGCCGTAAACCCAGAAACCCACCAAATGACAGGTACTCGAGGGTGTGATTTCAGTACATGGCTCCTTCATCTTCTTTATTTAGAAAATAAATAGTAACTGGGCCATGACTCGTATGGACAGTCTCTGTGACACTGACAAAGAGCCAGGAGCCAATTCCATAGAGTAAAGTCGGGATGCCTAAGAAAAGACAAAAACACGTTACACACCGAAACAGCGAGCCGGGAAAATTCAAACCACCTATTCACAGTAAAGAAGAATGACTCCGAAATGAAAGGAGAGCAAAAGCATTCCTGTAGCAGCTGCCTTATTAACCTTTTGCCTTTGCTGAAATGCTTACAAGGAGCTGTCACAACATACCCCCCTTCTTGTGCATCAAGCACACACAAATCAGAAAGCAGCTTAAAAAAAAAGCAGCAAATACGCAGGAATTTGGGGGAAAAACAAAAGCAAGCAGGAGGATAACAGTGTGAAAGTGTAACAGAGTCATGTACACAGCCCAATTTCCACTGATTAAAGAAAAATAATATACATATGAACACTAAAACACAAACTCCCTGGGCATCCCCGTAGTCACCACTTCAGTTTGTGTGTCAAGCAGAAAGAAGGAAAACAGGCAGTGACTTCACGGATCAATGTGAAGCTGCTCCTGGGAGAATCAGATCCATAGTCGAGACTCCAACAAAACTGGAAGGAGTAGAAAGGTGTTTCTATAAAAAAATGCCATCATTTTAGCACTGCCAAGGTAGCCAGCTATGAGGGAAAATGGTATTTTACTTCAGACAGGGGGAAAAAGGAGGTGGATTTAGGCCCTGAATTCAGTAGGGTCAGAAACACCGGATTTAACGTGCTTAAAGTTACCCAAGCACTTAAACTCCATTCTCTGAAGACAGAGAGGAGTTGGCTTTTTCATCACACTCACTGATCACTTACATCTGAACCATGCTGGGTAGCTGCAAGAAAGAGGGAGGAGATAAAAGGTTTGACTATGCAGAGTGGGGAGGGAGAAAATCAGATTTGAAGTTATTATTAAGAAATCAATCCTTGCGATTGTATTTTCTCACTCTTGTCAGCTGGGAAGATCAAGAAATGAAGACTGGCAGACGTGGCTTGTAAGAAGTCACCCAAGACCCACCAAGGCACGGAGGTTTACTTTGTAAAATGAAATATGAAATATAAGAACTAGATGAAATTAGTTAGGACTGCCACCCTTTAAAGAAGTGTTGTGTACGTAGGGTAACTCTTGAATACCAATGCATTTCAAAACTTAGACCTAAGTCCATTTTTACATTCGCAAGGCATGGGCAGAGAGATTTTATTTATAAGCATTTATATTCATCAGCACTTGAGGATCGAGCACGGTCCGAGTCCTCCACTACATTCGGCTTTGCCTCCGTGTTAAGATGCAAAAAACGATCGCAGGTGCTTTCTAAGCAACTGTTTTGCTCGTGTGCTTGCTTAAAGGACAGAATTTCGTCCACGGGAAGGTGACTTTTAGAATGGAAACCGGCCCATCCCAACTGATGTCGCCCACGTAAGGAAGAAGCGCTGGAGCGTTTGCTTCCAGGCGGTTCAATTTTTTCTCTCTCGCCACCGGACAGAGAAAAAGCGACTCGGTCAGCACCCCGACGAGGATCGATTTACAGCTCTGCGCTCGCACAGCTCGGGCATTTCGTGTTTCCTGTTCCGTGTAACTCGGGGCAGCGGGAGGACGAGGCGGCTCAGGCGGCTTCACCCACCTCAGACTGGTCCCCGCTCGCAGCCCCCGGCCCGACTCCAGACCACCCGGCTCCCACCGCTT
>VWZY01011391.1:86950-102453 GCA_013399075.1 Chloroceryle aenea | reverse complement strand
GCCCCGGAGCCCTCCGCGCTCGGCTGCGGGTGTCCCCGGCTGAGGGTGTCCCCACCGGCGAGTCACGCTGAAGGGCACAGAAGGGCCGGGCGCCCACGCTAACCCTCCTTACAGCGACTGAGCTTACCTCGAAAAACTAAACCAGTCCGCTGCATGTTTAGAAAGGGTTTTGTTGGCAGCGTGCGTTGCTGCAGCATCAGCCACTTAACCTCGAACCTGCCCTCGGCAGAAAGGTTGAAGTTGACAGTGAAGATTTTAAAATCATAGCTGATATTCTATGCTACGGTGTTTTTCTAAATAAAAGCAAAGGGTTTGAACTATTCTGTTTGAGGAAAGGAAATAAACACGGCGTGGGAGAGTAAACTGAGAAACGGCAACGGATTTTTCCTTTAGTAGTTGCAAGCAATATCCCAAACTCAGCAATCCTAAACCATCGAGCTATGAATGTGCTAATTAATCAATTACTACCCAACAATGTACCCCGGTTCCTGTAATGTACTATGTGTGTAGAACCAGTAATTATTAATCATCGTCAGTAACAAATCTGACTCAAGTTCACTTTCCTATAATTAATAGCACATACAGTTCACTTTAATATCTTTCCTTAGTGGTGGCAACAGAGAGGATGGAAGAGAAGCTGGAATCTGAAACCGTGGCTCGCTGGGGTGAAGGGCTGAACTAATGGATTACACCCTGATAGTGATATTCTGCTGTTACATTTCATGGTCAAAATTATCTCCTGTAAAACTACTGCCTATAAAGTGGAGATATGACAATTTTTTATTTAATTTATTTCAGGATATTTTGCTGTTAGCTTCGCCTTGTTCTTAGTATTAAAAGTGCAAGAAGGGAAAAACCCCTCAGCCTCTGGCAGCGTAACCTCACGCTGGTGATGTGGATGTAGATCCAAACAGAATGAAGCAGCATCTGTATTTACAAATGAGTAGGAAAACATCACATCCTTCAAAAGTATGCAAAAATCATGAGCAAACATGCTGCAGGTGAGGCTGGGAGTATTACAAAGACATTCTTCCCAATGTCTTCTGTTAATAATATTTGGTTGTGCTGTTCAGGTCTCTGTGGTCAGTGGATTCTGGAATAATCTGATCATTTTTATATCAAGCAGGCTGGTGCTGAAGCTGAAAACCAGCCTCAGATGAAACCTCTACCGTAGGAGGGAGTACCTCAGAGGGAGGAGAGGTGGCCTGTTAGATGGGAAGTGATGTTAGCTCATCGCTGTCAACTGTCGAGGACCAGGTTACTCTTAAAATTCCAGGGATTTGGTACCTTAGCTTCGAGGGAAGGTGGTGAATTCTCCTGATGACAATTTTTTAATGAGGGATTGGAGATCTGTCTGGAAACGGGTTGGGTGAAGACTGGATCTCAGGAGACATCTGGAAGTGGTTGTGCTGATGAACTGCTCTTTGCTCAGAGCTGTCACTAAAAATGTGGTAACTTGAGCCAAATGCCCCTTTTGATTTGGTTTGGGTTTTTTTTGCAGGGCTTTAAACCCAAGAAGGGAGACCTGGTTTCTTTTAGTGAGTGGCAATAAATAATCCAGGAGAATCATGACTGCATTTCCTTTATTTTTTTAAGATTATAATTTCATTTTCTTATCCACAATTTGGCTAAAAATAATACATTTTTAGCCCCAGCAGCGAGGGGTGGTATGTGAGAGACCCCAAAGCAGTTTCAGTCCTTCCATCAGTTCCAACACTCAGAAACATTCATAGTAATTAAAAACTTCTTTTCCCCCCCTTAAAATACATTTCACACTTTGCACAGACTGAGAAATCTCTCACCACGGGAGATTTTAGGTCACTTGTTTCCTGCTAAAACAGGTACAGTTTTCTTTTGTCAGAATAGAACAAAGACATAAGGAAGTGCAGGTTTCATTTCCTCCTAGGACACTGCAGGCTATTAAGTGCCAGTGAACTAATGAGCCTCTCAGACCTTATGTTGTTCTGGCTGGGATTAAGGCTTCCTTTTCCTTAACCCTTCAGAACCTGCCTGACTCCTAGGCTGGTGCCACCGAGTTCTCCCGTTCCTCCTTTCCCCTCCCCAAAATCTTGCTTTTGCTGGCCAAACTGGGACACGAGGCAGCCTGGGGATGAGGCTGGGTGAGAAATCCACAGGGAGTGGGAAAATAGGAGAGAGCGTGTAATAAATGTGGGGAGGAAAATTAACAGCAGACTGTTCTGCAGCCCCTCAAAGCAGAACTGAAAACAAATTTATCTTGTCGCAAGAACTAATAAGCAAATTACACTGTGCTTTTTGGCATGTTATTTCTTGGCAAGGGAGAAACCATTGCTGTACCTACCACAGCCAAAAAAACCTCTGTTACTTTCATTTCTCACCATAAAGACTTTCAGGAAGTTCATTCCTTGGCTAAATTTCAGTGTAGGAAAATCTGTGTGGACCCTGGTATGTCCAAAGCCAAGACCACAGGGAGATTACATCTAAGAAAGGATCAAACCCAAGAATTAAACAGGAATTACTCATTTAGATTTTTATTTGAGCCAGGGATTGGCATTTATGCAAACATTCTCATGGCGTTTAATTACTTCTGTGACCAAAGTAGAAGAGAAAAAGGCTAAACCAAAAGATAACATAGGAAGCTAATGCATCAAAGGCTCAGGCATTGGACAAACCAGGCACTGTCTGCTGCAACTGCTTGGTCACTTTCATTATTGCTCTTAAAAAGTGGGGTGTGCCTGATTTTTTGGGGAGATGAGCTCAAANGCTCCAGCCCCTCAGCTGGACTCTTGTCCAGCAGTTCCCCGAGTTACAGGACTCTGTGTTGCAGGACAATCTCCTGGTCTATTTAGTGACACTGCGTGACCCCTACAAGTGAGAATTTAAAACCAGATCCTATACTTGGGAACAACAGCATGAACATCAGGGGCATTTACCACGATCCTCTCCTTCTCCATAGCTTATTTTTGTGAAGAAAGGGACATCCTTCTAAACACCACCCTCAGAACTCACGGCAGGGCGCTGTCTGGGTTCGTATCACTTCACCAAACCCCTTCTCACAGATGAGGAAGCATTTCCAGAAGCATAAAAAAGAAGGCACTTAAACATTTCCCGTTAACTATTCTTTCAGAGCATCTGCTTTCCAAAGTTGTTCTTCTTCCAATTCCAATTTGTTTTCCGCTGTAATTCCTAGAACGGCTTCGATCCCTCGAATTGCCATCTGTAGGGGATTCAAGGAATCTTAAGTTACTCAATGGGCATCACCGGGGCCTCCAGCAGGCAGCAGGCAGCTGGCTGGACTCTCCTTGTACCAGTAACCAGGGTTACCCAGGGTGGGCTGCACCAGTTCAATCTCCTGGCACTCGGGGACAGTTGGGGAAGTTATCAGGGAAAATGTACAAAGCTCAGGTAAATGAGAAATAGCATTTGTTGATAATTTGTCCTTCTAATTAACTAACGGGTGCTTTATTTCATGTATGGAAACCATTAACTCACTATGAAGGTCCCTTTTCTCTTCAACAGTTGTTTTGCACTCCCTCATGTTGAGGAAAGGGGGTTGGGTTTTGGTTGGTTTGGAACATGTTGAATTTTTAACTCTCTAATCCTGTCATTTCACACTCTGCTTGGCAGAGGAAAACAGAGTCAACTGGAAGTAAATGATGCTCTGTGATTTAAGATACAGATCTGGAACAGTGCTCCCCTTCACCTTTCAAGAGAGCCTCTNCACAGAGATGCTCCAGCCCCTCAGCTGGACTCTTGTCCAGCAGTTCCCCGAGTTACAGGACTCTGTGTTGCAGGACAATCTCCTGGTCTATTTAGTGACACTGCGTGACCCCTACAAGTGAGAATTTAAAACCAGATCCTATACTTGGGAACAACAGCATGAACATCAGGGGCATTTACCACGAGCCTCTCCTTCTCCATGGCTTATTTTTGTGAAGAAAGGGACATCCTTCTAAACACCACCCTCAGAACTCACGGCAGGGCGCTGTCTGGGTTCGTATCACTTCACCAAACCCCTTCTTACAGATGAGGAAGCATTTCCAGAAGCATAAAAAAGAAGGCACTTAAACATTTCCCGTTAACTATTCTTCCAGAGCATCTGCTTTCCAAAGTTGTTCTTCTTCCAATTCCAATTTGTTTTCCGCTGTAATTCCTAGAACGGCTTCGATCCCTCGAATTGCCATCTGTAGGGGATTCAAGGAATCTTAAGTTACTCAACTGGCATCACCGGGGCCTCCAGCAGGCAGCAGGCAGCTGGCTGGACTCGCCTCGCACTGGTGACCAGGGTGGGCTGCACCAGTTCAACCTCCTGGCACTTTGGGAACAGTTGGGGAAGTTATCAGGGAAAATGTACAAAGCTCAGGTAAATGAGAAATAGCATTTGTTGATAATTTGTCCTTCTAATTAACTAATGGGTGCTTTATTTCATGTATGGAAACCATTAACTCACTATGAAGGTCCCTTTTCTCTTCAACAGTTGTTTTGCACTCCCTCATGTTGAGGAAAGGGGGTTGGTTTTTGTTTGGTTTGGAACATGTTGAATTTTTAATTCTCTAATCCTGTCATTTCACACTCTGCTTGGCAGAGGAAAATGGAGTCAACTGGAAGTAAATGATGCTCTCTGATTTAAGATACAGATCTGGAACAGTGCTCCCCTTCACCTTTCAAGAGAGCCTCTTCAAAAACTTCAAGGTGAGAGAATTTAGCAAAAGAACTCTCTGGAAAATTCAGCTGGAGTTGCCTTGGGATACGGATGGTGGGGTGAAAGATGCGAGCTAACGGATTAAGGACTGCTTAAAGCAACTGCTGTTCATCATCTAAGGAGCTACTACAAACTGAGAAGTTTGTTTCTAATTTCAGCTTCCTGCCTTGATGGTGTCCTTTTAAAAGAAAACAGACAATTGTGACAAGAACTGTCTGAGGCAGTGCCAAGAGCTCCTTTGCTGTTGCAAAGGACACTCGGGAGCATCCCGTGAGAAATCATTTCACTCTCAAGCATGTCTCTTTTCAAAGAAAAAGTTTCAAACTTAAATTTAACTAACGGGTTCATTGGGAGACTTACTATATTGACCTAGACACTGTAAAGTACATACTGCCAACAATAAAAAAGGGATGGTTTAGCACTTGTTTGTGATCCAGCATGAGGTATTTTCAGCCCTTGTACAGAAATTAACCAGGATCGTTAGTTAATTAACACCTCACCTTAAAATTGGTCTCGCCTTGCATATTAGGTGGTGATATTTCTTGATGGATGATGAAGAGATTGCGAGCAAAGGTCAGGAGGACCCCCTGGAGATCCTCTCCGATTGTTCTGTTAATGATATCCAAACAAATGAGTTTACCAATGATTCCCTTCACATGCTTAAAAACAATCGCCCTCTCATTTGTGCCTGTCTGGTGATGGAATTTAATGAGTATTTTCAATCTCACAAGGTGGCAATCTTCAGGGAGATATGAAAGATGAGGCCCCATTTTAACTTGTCAACAGAAAGGATTTGTGTAATAAATAATTTTTATTAATCAACTTAGCAGAAGTGCGGGAGGGTTTCAGCTGCTCCAAGTAAAAAGCTGCCATTGAGTTAGGACCAAGACATTAGAACATTGAAACACCTCCACTGGTTCAGGAGAACTGTTGCTTCTGCCTCCAATTCCTGAAAGACATCTGTGACCACAGGTGAGGGCAGCATGGTACAGAAACATCTAAGCTTTGAACAAATCTGACTCACTCATTCACTGCCTGCAGCCTCATCCACAGGGAGCTCGGCACGGGCTGAAAAGAATCCCAGCCCTAAAACCAATCTTCAGGATTCATTTAGCCTGTTCCCTGTGCTAGTGCAGGATCAATGCTACTTACATCATCCTGACAGAGGCTGGTCTGATCTGTTCCTAACTGCTCGGTGACAACCGCACCGAACAATCTCGGGACTTCTTCCCTTACCATCAGAAAGCTTTCTTATGCCAAATGCGATGCTGCAAGTTCAGTTCATTTCTTCTTGTCCTACTCCCACAGATTCTTCCTGGTTTATTATCCAGGTCTTTAATGAACTACCTCTGGCATCAAAGGAACACAGACTGAGGACGTTCCATTTTAGCCCCTTGCTCATTCCGTCCTTTTTCGGCGGTAAACTTGACCTAAATTCTCTCCCAGGGGAGATTTTTAACCAGTCCATAGTAGGTTTGTGCAGATGATGCTTTCCTAGACTTCCTCGGAGAGGTTCACATGCCCAAGGAATTCCTAAAGGATCAAATCTGCCAACTGCTGCTGATTTGCTTTGTGAAGAACAATATAAAGAGGCGTTAAACTTCAGCCCTCTTTGCATCACGTATCTGTTAGCTTTTTAATCATGCTGCCTGGAAAAAGTGTTGGGTGAAGACTCCCCCTGCTCTCACAGCCAGATTGCTACTGGTGGTGATTCCAGCTCTTTGAAAGCTACCTGCAGTAGGTCTTCAGGAATCAAGCAGGTTCCTCTGCTGGTTTTATTACTAAAATGCTTAAAAGCCTCCTTAAAACTTTTCAAAAGGCNCTCCTCATCCTTCACCCCTTCCAGACAAATCAGGCAGATACCTCAGCACTGAAGCTCTTCATCTGGACTACAAACCCCNCCAATCTTACAGAAAGTCATTATACTTTTTAGGATATTAGGAAACTATCCCATAAAAAAATAAGGAAAATGTTCCCAGCTGCTTATCAGACTCTGGACCTAGTGTGTACTTACATCATCCCCAGTCTGTAGCGCTTCTGATCTTCGTACAGTATAAAAACAGTTCCTTGTTTTTCCTGGCAAATAAAAAGACAAAGTTGTTTCATTATTTCTAAAATATCAGAATTTGTAGTAAATGTCTTCAACGGGGACAGTATTGCTCTGTGTAGGAGATTACTGGTCAGCAGCAAAGCCACAGTTGGTCTTTCAGATGGACTAAGTGACAGTTAGATCACCATGAGAGGTCTCATGAGCAAGTGCCATCCCTGGGGAGGGGCTCTGCTGAGAAATCCCACAAAATTCTGCATTCCCCACTAAAGCCCTGAAGCCTCCATCTGCTGCTCGGCCTCACCTGACATCTTCTAAACTCTCTGACATTTCATTCTTGCACAATTCTGTTCATAAGCCTTAAGCCCTTCCTTTCCCAGCAGACTGCGTTTCATCTCCTCCTTCCTCTTTGTTCTCCATTATCACCCAACCTCTGGGCCTCTGAGGGTCAGGGCCATAGGATGGCCGAGACACTGCCTTGCTCCCTGTTGGGTAACAAACTTTTTGTAATGCTCCTCATCCTTCACCCCTTCCAGCCAAATCAGGCAGATAACCTCAGCACTGAAGCTCTTCAAGGTTTGTGGCCCAGCTGAAGTAGGGGTAGAAGCCAAGGAAAGGCTGCGAGACCTGGGGCTGTTTAGAGGGGAGAAGACTGAGAGGGGAGCTGAGCAAGGCTGAGCAAGAGCTCAAGGGCCCTTTAGGGGGCAAGAGGATGGGGCCAGACTCTGGTCAGTGGTGCCCAGCCCCAGGACAAGGGACACTGGGCACCAACTGGACCCCAGGAGGTTCCAGTTGAGCAGGAGGAGCAAGTTCTTTGGTGTGAGGGGGTGGGAGCCTGTGCCAGGCTGCCCAGAGAGGCTGTGGAGTCTCCTGCTCTGGGGAGATTCCCCCCCCTCCTGGACCCTGTGCTGCTGGGCCCCCTCCTCCAACCAGATGATCTCCAGAGGTCCCTTCCAACCCCAGCCATGCTGGATTCTGTAAAGTAATCCGACAGGGAAGCGTTGTAACATTAAATTAATTTGTACTGGGTCTACCAAAGACCAAGTTCATTAATTAGCATCATGAAAACAATTTCAAATCAATTCTGATTTAGACCAAGTCCTCTTCAACAACACCACCTTGCTGTGTTTTTAACAGAGCACTCAAGCATGGCACTATTCTGAGCAGCACACTCACAGTTTACATTGTGCTAAGTGGTTTCACCATATCAGAATTTACATACAAAAATTATGCAGAGTGAATTTCATGTTTTCTAATCTTTCCCATCCATACCTGGAGGTCAAATCCAACACCGTGAGCTTTACACATCTGGAGGAGAACATTATAGTTGATTCCAGAAAGGCTGGAGTGCCTCAGCTGACTGCTTGCTACCGCACACCGGTTGCTTAGTGGAGAAGACTGGAGAAAATAACACAGGATTCTTTATTTTCATACCAGTTTATACCAGAATCCCAACCATTTACTATTTCAATGGCTTTTTCTCAGTGGACTCGTGTCAGTGTGGAGCATGATTCCACTTGGAGGAATTCCTGCTGATGGCAGTGACTACTGAACTAGATCTGAGCATCCTGCTCTCGTGGGAGGTGTCCCTGCCATTGGCAGGGGGGTGGGATGAGGTGATCTTTAAGGTCCCTGCCAATCCTGTGGTTCTGTGGGAATTCCCACACAGCAAAATTAAATCCTCACCTCACGCTGTACCTACAAACCTTGGGTTACAGACCAGGGCTGCAGAACAACTCTTTCTGAGCCACATTTTTGCTGTTTTCCCACCTTCCTTGCTAACTGAGCCCCGGGGAATCATTCCCAGTGGCTCCCTCCGAATCCATCCTGCATACATTGTTCTAGAGTCAGCTCTCGACAGCAGAGATTCCAGAGCAGATCATCAGTAGGTTGTGGAGCTGAGTTTCTCCAGGACATTCTGCTCCAGCAGAATGTGTGCTTAACTTCATCAGCAAATCCTCCAGGAAACGCAGCGTCTCCGAGAGCTACCCAACCAATACCAGTGGAGTTTGTACTATGGGTGAGAATCCAGACAACTTTTGAGTTTGAACTCTTAGGAGAGGAAAGAACAGGGACGTTGCATTGAGCAGAACTTGAGGTTCTCCTAACCCAAGGATGTTGTTTTTAACTCCAGAGGGTTCGTTTGGAGCTGCACATCCAAGCGTGTGATTTACAGTGTTCTTCCTAAATATTTGTTTTGACATTGACTCATTGAAGTTGACATAGTTGAAATCCTTACATAATACATCTCTGCCTGAAAATTAATCATGTTTATAATATTCTGAGAATTAATAACACCCATTGCTCAAGTCATTAACTTAAAAAAGGAGCTTCCAAAATCTGTTCTTGGCAGTAGGGGACCACAAATAAATGAATGCTTGATAAAATAATCCAAGGAGCAGTTTAACAAGCGTAAACTTGAATGTGGCTGCAATAACACAGAACTATTGTTTAAGGGTTGGCATCAGGTTGATGAGGTGCTTATTTCAGCTACAAAGCATGCACACACATGCATAATGAACTGCAGCATGAATTATTAATGTGTTGCTTATTTAGCCTCATCTGTCTAGAAGATAATGTATCCTAACTATAATGAGCGATTGGGTTTGTACATAATTACAGTAGCAGCAGTATCTAGGAAATTTGTTCTTTCAAAGAAGGATTTCTAAAAATAAAACCCATCAACCCCAAACTCGGTCGCTGCTCCAGTTTATCAAAATCAAACCTACCAGGATGGAGGATTGCTAATAAATTCAAAGGGACAGAATCATTATTAACATCATAATTTTACACAAAGTGTTTTACTTAATCATTCATTACAGAGCACGGGCTGGAAAAACATTTGTCTCTTGGTTTGGTTTGTTTCTTTTTCTAAAGGTTTTTTTCCTGCGAGCCTGAGCTTTTGGAGTTAACTCTTCAGGAGGTAAAACCCTCAGAAATAGAGGGAGAAGAAAAATAAAGGGTGTGGGGACAATTTATGTTAATTCTGACAGAATTTTAATTAAAAAAAAAAAAGTTGCTACTTGATTACTTTTCATTTCTAAAACTTGTACTACTGGGACTAATCATATCTAATTTACTTCTCTCCAAGTAAAAGTGGTTGCTTGACAAGAACAATAGATCAAGAGCTCATTAACCTCTAAATTAGAGCTCCATGACATTTTTGGACTGGTGCTACATTCCTCCTCTATGGCTGGAAAAAACAAAAGGCAGTTGTGCATCTTCTGGCAAAACAGCACCTGATTTTTCTCTCTCTGTGTGTACAGAGCTGCAGCCATGCACTCCTTTCTCCCACTGCATCTTTCTTCCCTTCTTAGAGGGAGGCTCTCCAGGTTCAGAGCAATAATAAATCCTGTTTTGATCTGATTTTGATGGATCAAATATAGCAAATCAATGTCATAAGTAATACCTAACCATGCTTCTGTGTCAGCACCTTTGTAAGGATTCCAAAGCAATATCCAAATATCCTCTTATTTAAAATCCCATCCCTGTTACGGACACGAGCTCCAAGAGATTTCAGAGAGGTTAAAGGGGAGATGCACAAGAAGCCAATGCCACAGCACTCGTCGTTTCAGGACCTAAAGCTACAATCCTGAGCTCAGAGGCTCTGCATGCAGCACCCAGAGAGCTGAGCACGTGTGAATTCATAATTAATACTGAATAATTAATACTATTAATACTGAGGATGTGGAACTGCAGGAAGCTTTGGAGAACCAGAATTTGGGTTTAACTCAAGAGCTGGGAGGGATTTAGGGTGTCCAGACACAAACCTCTAGCATTATGAAGCTTTTTATTCTTATATTCCTTTAAAAACCACTTAACTTGCCCTAAAATCTGCTGCAGTTTGTTAAAGGGAGGGACATGCTCTGATCTTGAAGAAAGTGAGTTATTTCAGTCAGGGGCTAATCAATGCCAGCTAAGTATTAAGAAATGACCCTGTGTCCACTGTGTCACAGAGAAAACAGATATATTCTTCTTCCTCTGTCTTTGAGGGGGATTCTATTCCAGTGGGTGGCTGGGTACATGTATTTGTATGGAGCTGTGGTGCTGAGGGACATGGGTCAGTGGTGCCCTGGCAGTTAATGGTTGGACTCTATAATCTTCAAGGCCTGTTCGAATCCAAATAGTTCTCTGATTCTAGGAATAATCAGGTACCTGTAAGCATCCAGAACCTCTCATTTATAACCTGAGGACAGCCCTTTTAATTTATTAAACTTATTTGTTTAGCTTATTTTTATAAGGTTTAGACCTTTAATAAGGTCTAAGAGTAGCAGTTGATATTCTGAAGCGAGCAGATTCAGCTCCTCTAGAACAGTGACCTAGGACAGACTTTAACTTTTTGGTAGCTTACATCAATAATTCTACTTGGGACCAAATCCCCACTTACAGTTTCTGACTCCTCGTGCTGAATCCATTGGCTTTTCACTTCCTTTGAAGCAGGAGAGACCTCAAAGCGGCCGGAGCGACAATCCAGATTTCCATCTGTCACGTACAACATGAGCTGAGTCAAGGCCAGCTGGTCACTGTAGCAAAGGTCGAGGTCTGTTGCCCACACCTGAGCAAAACACAAACAGGAGAGTTAAAACTCAGAATCATTTCACTTGTTTTGAGAGAACAAGCAGGGTGGAGCTCAGCGAGGAACATCTATGCCTTTATTTTCACGCGTATTTATGGCTTCCTCGTGCCAGTGCATCAGTGGCAGTGATAAATCACTTCCAGAAAGAGCTTTTGAGAGCAAAGGGAAAGGCCGAGGACAGAGAAGTTACCTGTACCACCCAGCTCACCAGCTCTGAAGCCCCTATCCCATTATGTAGGTAATTATCAAATACTAAATATCACACCGGAATTTTTCACTGAAGAACAGTTAAGGTTAAGTTGCCCTTGAGTTACAGAGAGGTATTTTGAGGTAGAAAAAGGGATTCTCTGGAAGGCAAAGCCAAGTAAAAGGAGTAGGGAAGTGTGACATCTGTAAGGCTACGTGTCCATCATCCCAGGGGCTGAGCACCACAGGGTTTTATCCAACAGTGGACGGATTCTTCAGCATGCAGAAGAGCACCCGACTTTCAGTGTGGTTCTGCTTCCACTCACCCCGCTGTTTTGTGGAGCTAATTGGGCTTTACACTCACATAAGCACCCAAGGAACGAGACTGCACGATCCTAGTGCTGCCTGTGGAACCTATCCCACCCCACCTCACGTGTGGGACGGACTCCCAGACAACGATGCAAACCTCAGAGAAACCTCAAGAGGATTTCACAGCATTAAAGCACAGGAAAGTCAGGCAGGATTTGTGAGGCCGGTCCCACCGAGGGTGTTGCAGAAGGAGGTGCAGTGAATTGCTTCTGGGAGGTTCCTCCACCCCAATAACCTGAGCGTGGCTTTACCAGGGAGTTTTTCCCCCCCACTTAAAAATTGCCTGTGCCTGCTATGCCAACGAGAGATGGTAAAGCACACAAATCTCTGCCCTACAGTGGACTCCTTTAAAACAAATCTAGCAGTGAGTGACTTGAATAAGCCTTTGAATGGTAAATGGCATCATTATAAGGATATTAAGAGGTCAGGCAGTCAAGGCCTCTTGGTAAACTGGAGTTAATTTCTGAATCATATGCACATAGTAATGCCCTTTTTATAATGGTGAATAAATCACATCAGTAACAGTTGTTAATATCTAACTGCCAAGTATCTGTTGCTGTATTAAATATCCTATTTGTCAACTTAAATATTTCCTGCTGCATGGTGGAAAATGCAAATCGCATGCTAATGGCTGGCTTTACTTAGTAAGAGGAGAATGTTCCCCAATTATCATGCTTAATTTTCGTCAATAATTTATTCGTTATCATCACTTCTGCAAGACAGGAGGGAACTTTCATATCAACTTGTTCTTCTCCAGTCTGTGCTAGCTTTTCCAACGAGCTGACCAGTAACTACAGCCTACACACACTGGAGGAGAGGTAAGTTAATGTCCATAAATATTATCAACATCAGTAATGGCCAATGTGTCTCCAACCTTCTCTGAGGTGGATTTTAGATACTCAGTTAAAGCTTGGTGGCCAGGAAGAGAAGGCAGGGCTGCCTGAGGGGACCAGGGACTGTTGAAAATCAGGGATATTCAAGGGCTCTTCATTAGCACAAAGTGAGCCACTCGTTCTTAACCCAGCCCCTGCATTGCTCTAACCTTGATGTCTACACTGCACTCTCTGGAGGCTTTGTTGATGCACAAACACAGGGGCTGGAGGTGAGTTTGACTGAAGGTGGGCCGTGATCAGCCAGAATAAGATCATAAGATGCCCTGAAGGGGAAAAAGCTTTTAGCAAGGCACGTTTTGGGCTGGCAACAGGCACCAACTGGACCCCAGGAGTTTCTCCCTGAGCAGGAGGAGCAAGTTCTTTGGTGTGAGGGGGTGGGAGCCTGTGCCAGGCTGCCCAGAGAGGCTGTGGAGTCTCCTGCTCTGGAGAGATTCCCAACCTGCCTGGACACTGCAATCCTGGGCCTCCTTGGTGACCCAGACAATCCCCAGAGGTCCCTTCCTACCCTTACCATCCTGTGAAATCCTAAGAGAGATCTAAAGTTAGCTGAAGGAGTTTCTGTTTACTTTCAGAGTGTATTAAGTAGTTGTTTCAGACATGGCTTCATCTTCTCAGGCTGACTACACTCATACCATTGCCTACAAGAGCCAGGGTGGGCTGATGGCCCTACCACGTGATGTAGGACGGTGTCCCCCCCCTTCTTGTCCCTCTGCATAGAAGGAGAGCTCTAAACACCTGCTTAAGCATCAGTCACAGTTCCACTCTACATCAGTCAAGTCACCATACATTTTGCCTTTTAAATATAGAGCGTAGATCTCCACGAGCACAAGGTGGGGAGGGGGGGAAGGAGGGCAAAGGTGGCTGGAAGCCACCTGTCCACCTCCTTTCATTCCAGGCCTGAGGCTGAACCACCCCTACTGCAAGTTGGAGCAGCCAAATGGTCATTACTGTGTGCCAGCTGGGATCACCCCCAAGGATTCTTTTCCTGGCTCAGGACTCTCAGAGAACACTATGTTGTGGCCCTGGACGTGTCCCAGAACATCCCTCATGGAGGGAGAAGGGAAGAAGAATCAGATGGCACAAAGCTTCCAGCTTTATCCTAGCAGGGGATTCCCTTTTGCCATGGAAATCCAGAAGTGCCCTTTAAATCCCCTTTGTACTGCTAAAGAAACAGGAAAGCCACGGGGGTAACTTTATCTTCATGGATCATTTTCCCCCCTTTTCAAACACAGGCCAGATTATTATTAACTAGTCAACTGAATTCTTCAGCAGAACAATTTCTAAGTCCCATTCCAGTTCCTGAACATCACAAGCTCTCTTTCCAAAACAGCAGCAGCTCAGGCAGGTTCCCACTGGAAAGTGAAATGAAGCAGCAGTCGAAAGCAGAGCAGAAGTCAGGGATGATAGGTACCAGTGGCCCTACCTGACCTCTAAAGAAAAAGGTCACAGCCTCAGATAAAAGCAGGGAAGAAGAGAGCTTGCTCTCATTCCCAGCCATGCCTGATGCTCCAGCAAAGCACGAGCCACCGCTTTCCAGCAAGGTTCCAGTTTCAAAGGGAGGAGGAGCATCCTCCCAGTAAACCGAGCAGGATGGGACATTTCTCTCTGCAGCAGATTTGAACTGAAAATAAACCCACACCCAGAAACACCAGCCTACTGAAACCAGGTGAAGGTGTTTCCACTTTGTCTCAGGACACAGAACAGGAGCTCTTCCCACAGCCTGGTACAAAAAATAATCAAACCCACCCAAAACAAATGAAAACATTTCTTAGGAACATCAACCCAACCTCACCTTTGTGGCACGTGGTCTAACAGCTCCACAGAGCTCTAAGGACAGTGACACATCAGATCTACTGCTTAGGTCGGGCTGCTCTTAGGAAGCTGAAAAGTTCCTTTGGGTTCCATTCTCTGGTAACATCTATTGGACTGCAGCAGATTCTCCTCTGCATATAAACTGAGTGTCAAAATCCTCTAGAATGCCTTGGAAAATCTGAGCTGTGGTGCTTTCTGGTGTGGTGGGTTTTTTTAATGATTTTCTTTTTTTTTTGTTTAAATTTTAGGAATATATTTCCACAGTCTCCAAAGCAATGTCTGGGGGGGTCAGGCAGTTAATAACCAGATGAATTATCATCTCCACCAGTAAATCAGGAGCTGTTTGAAGACAGCCTGGGCAAAGGCCAAGTTTAAGTAAAGATGAAGAATGATACAATCATACAGAATAACAAAGTCCAGACTCATTGTCTGAGGGTTTCCAGCTAGGGCACCTATGCAGTCGTAGGGATTTAGGAGCATAGGTCTCACATCCCGACTGGATTGTGTGGGAAATGAGTGTAACACAAGGAACTTTCACCTGAGTTGGGGAAATGAAACTGAACAGAGCTCGCTTGGGAGGTCTAGAACTGATATTTCATTTTCAAACAATAAAGGAAAGTTTGAAGAGAATCAGATGTGGGGTTTTATTAGGACTTAGCAAAAAAAAAGTAGAGGTGGTGGTAGTTAAAATTTTAGAGAGTTTAACAAGTGGTTTTAGCTTAAACACAGCAAAACACAGATGAGGACTTTCCAGAATCTCATCACTGGGAAAGAAATGAGTTAGAAATCCACCCTGAAAGACTCACGGGCTGTTTGTCCAAGGAAATCCAGCGAAGCCTGGAATTGCTCCCTCCTTTCACCCAGGCTGCCAAGAGACACTTCCCTTCAGCGTGCGCATCTTAAGAGCCCGGCGCTTCACCATAAAGGCATCTCAAGTGA
>VWZY01011391.1:11961-86450 GCA_013399075.1 Chloroceryle aenea | reverse complement strand
TTTCCACTTTGTCTCAGGACACAGAACAGGAGCTCTTCCCACAGCCTGGTACAAAAAATAATCAAACCCACCCAAAACAAATGAAAACATTTCTTAGGAACATCAACCCAACCTCACCTTTGTGGCACGTGGTCTAACAGCTCCACAGAGCTCTAAGGACAGTGACACATCAGATCTACTGCTTAGGTCGGGCTGCTCTTAGGAAGCTGAAAAGTTCCTTTGGGTTCCATTCTCTGGTAACATCTATTGGACTGCAGCAGATTCTCCTCTGCATATAAACTGAGTGTCAAAATCCTCTAGAATGCCTTGGAAAATCTGAGCTGTGGTGCTTTCTGGTGTGGTGGGTTTTTTTAATGATTTTCTTTTTTTTTTGTTTAAATTTTAGGAATATATTTCCACAGTCTCCAAAGCAATGTCTGGGGGGGTCAGGCAGTTAATAACCAGATGAATTATCATCTCCACCAGTAAATCAGGAGCTGTTTGAAGACAGCCTGGGCAAAGGCCAAGTTTAAGTAAAGATGAAGAATGATACAATCATACAGAATAACAAAGTCCAGACTCATTGTCTGAGGGTTTCCAGCTAGGGCACCTATGCAGTCGTAGGGATTTAGGAGTGTAGGTCTCACATCCCGACTGGATTGCGTGGGAAATGAGTGTAACACAAGGAACTTTCACCTGAGAGCTGGGGAAATGAAACTGAACAGAGCTCGCTTGGGAGGTCTAGAACTGATATTTCATTTTCAAACAATAAAGGAAAGTTTGAAGAGAATCAGATGTGGGGTTTTATTAGGACTTAGCAAAAAAAAAGTAGAGGTGGTGGTAGTTAAAATTTTAGAGAGTTTAACAAGTGGTTTTAGCTTAAACACAGCAAAACACAGATGAGGACTTTCCAGAATCTCATCACTGGGAAAGAAATGAGTTAGAAATCCACCCTGAAAGACTCACGGGCTGTTTGTCCAAGGAAATCCAGCGAAGCCTGGAATTGCTCCCTCCTTTCACCCAGGCTGCCAAGAGACACTTCCCTTCAGCGTGCGCATCTTAAGAGCCCGGCGCTTCACCATAAAGGCATCTCAAGTGAATCAAGTCACAATTACAGTGTAATTCTTTACAACCACCACCATAAAAAACTCTTCGGCTTCAAAACGTAAACTGGAGAAGGGAAGGAAACATAAATTCTTAAAGAGTTACTAAATTATAGCTTTTCTCTCTCCAGTTTAACTGTTCTATCTGCACGGAGTATCGATGTCTGCGTTAGCATAAAGAGCATGCCTGCTCTTTTAAAGAAGTGGTTGAATGACACTGTAAAACCCCATCAATTAGTTAAATATTAATGCAGCTCGGGCATTGAAGAGAGACCTTCCTTTATGACTTGAAAAATGGCAATAGAATTGATTATTTCAGCAGCGATCCAAGCAGGATCTTATCCGGCTGCCATCTCGTGGCAGCTGCTGGGATGGTCTGGTGCTGGCTTGAGAACTTCAGTTTTAAGGCCCTACGACTGGCCCTGACCTCTGTGCTGCTGAAGAGAAGGTGGTTAATGAAAACACCAAGGCTCTCATTTCAAAATAGCACACAGACAATGCTGTGTTCTGTTGGGAGAAATCTGTACGTGAATACAGGATCACAGTGGAAAAGACCTTTGAGATCATCGAGGCCAACCTCAAAATGCAGAAGAATGGATCCTGTTGGAAGCATCCCTGAAAGAATTAACTAAGGAACACCAGAGCGGATCAATGGCCTTCACAGATGTCTCTTCTCTGCTCTTCCTAACCCCAGGCCCCCCTGCGTGGCTCATGCTGTCCTTCTTGGGGTCTTTTTAAGTCACTGGACTGGAGCAGAGGGAGAATACCCACCTTAAACCTTCCCAGCTCTGCAATTCTCCTTCCAGGGTGTTCTGCCTCATCTTTCCCTCTGTGCCTGAAGGGAAGAGTTCAACCCAGCCCTCTCACGCTGCTGCTGCAAGAGGTGTGGGGCTGTGTGAGCTCTCGGACCGATGAGAAGGTGACTTATGAGCTCTCCAGATGGCATGCCTGCAGCTCTCCAGATGACAGGCAGTGGTTTATGCACTCGAGCAGCCCCGCTCAATAAAGGGGCTCACGTGGGTGCAGCTCCTTGACAGGTTGGGGTCCAAGCAGAGTTCAGTCAACACTGTGCAAGATTTGGCTTCCAAAGGTCGAGGCCTTGCTCTTAAAGAGCAGTCTTGGAGAACAGAGAGGGAATCGGAAGCGATTCGGTCCAAGTTGTGCACCTAATTCTTCTCCTCTGCTTTTTTCCCCAAGACACTGAAAACAGCGTGTCTCCAACTCCCTTTCCCTCGGGAAGAAATCACAGCTGCTTGTAACTGAGATAGAAATAGATTCCCGAGGCTAACAGAGAACTGTGTCAAGTCCCCAGCGTTCCCTGCCCCTCGGA
Source organism: Chloroceryle aenea (assembly GCA_013399075.1). NCBI lineage: Eukaryota > Metazoa > Chordata > Aves > Coraciiformes > Cerylidae > Chloroceryle > Chloroceryle aenea. Next base: position 84,038 of record VWZY01011391.1, on the reverse strand, counting down.
TCCCTGCCGGGGTGCTCACAGCCCATGCCTAATCCCGCGGGTACCTTCGCCGTGCTCAGCCAGAGTGATGCAGTCAGTGGTTGGCTCTGCCTTGCCACCTTCCTCAGCTAACCCAGCTCTGTGACTCCAATCTCAGCCTCACTTGTATGCAAAATAAACACTAAAGTGCAAGAAATGCTGTAAAGTGTGCAGGAGCTCACAGGACAAGCAGGTCTGAAGACTGCCAGGCAGGAGTTAGATCCTCCTCTGGGCACTGGCCTCAGTGCTGCTGGTGACAAAGCCCAACCTCCTCCAGTTCTAGTCCAGCTGAAGGAAAAGCTGTACGTCGATGGAGGACGATGTGCTCTGCAGATGTCTCTGCAGCACATGCTGGATGTCGAAGCAGTGGCCAACAGGCCACCTAAGAGTCCACACACGGTGACATGGTCCTGTAAGGACAAGGGAAAGGGAGCCAAGAGAGACTGGAGCAGAAGCACTTGGAAAGCCCAGTGGAAATAGGAGGCAACGTTTCTTAGATCTGGAAGGTTACAGCAGCACCCAGCTCTTCCAGGCCTGAGGACAGCACCTTTTGGTCCGTGTAGCCCATGCTAACTCCAAGAGAGTAAAGATATTGCTGGGACTGTGATGAGCACATCACTCTACAATGTCCCAACCAGAGATTACTTTCTCATTTCTCCCTCCTCAGTGCAGGGGGAGTAGAACTAGATGATCTTTAAAGTCTCTTCCACCCCAAACCACTCTGGGATTCTGTGACATAAGGAGTTTTATGGGCTTTCAGATGAAGAGCCTGGAACTCCAAGGCCGTGCATCTGTTTGCTCTGAAATCCCCTTCACACAAGGGTGTGGGGGAGCTTCGTGTGAAGCCATGGCTGGCAGAGTAGAGCTGCTCAGTCTGCAAAGGCACAAACCCCACATTCTTCCCTTATTTGGCCCTTCCCATTTCTTAAAGAGCTGTATTTATGTCACACGTAACCTTTGGGGATTTTTAAGTATCTAAATACTCAGACTGTATTGGTGGCAGATGTTCAATATTTGAGTTTTACTGAAAATATCACGTAGGGGTTGGTATTTTCTGGACAATAGACCTTGGAAAGACCACCTGAGTGTACTGTACTTCCAGGAAATGTATCTGAGCCTTTCAGCTACCGCATTAAAAGCGGGCACTTCTGACATCAGGGAGCAAATGTTCTGAGAGTCTAATAGGATTTCTTGTTTGCCAAAAAAATAGTGCTTTCAGGAATACAATCTTTCGTGTAATCTCTCTCTCCCAAGACAGATGGCATCATTAATTGCCTCTACATCTAGTTAAATTTAAAAACCCGTGCTTAAATAATGTTAAAGTTGTGCCACGTGCTGACAAACGGTGGAAATATTAAGGCAGAAACAACTGGAAACAAGGGAAGAAAACCAAGATGGAATGATAAGAGGTCACAAGAAAACATTGACTTATTTACTACATCCGTGTTCACGCCAGGAAATGTCACAACCCTCATCATCTAGGAAGCACTTCAGGGTTTTGGTGAACTGGCTGGAGCTGAGAAAGTCATCCCTGAATCTACAGTGGTATCAGTTACCAAAAGCCTGATTCTGAGCTTAAAATGGAAGATAATTCTCCCAGGGCTGCCAGAGAGCCACGTATGCTGACTCTGGTTGTAAATACAACCCTGTGCTCCAAGCCTTTCCTCACACCATACAAGCCAGGGCTCCCAGAGGCCGAGGAGAAACGGAGACCCACATGGGTTTGAGCTCCTACAACTGCAGCACCTTCTCAAAGCCCACCTAGAAAGACAGATCAGGTCCCTTCCATAGTTAACCACTTCTTAAAGAGCGAGGGTCTGAACTGAACACTGTAGAAGGAAACAACATCAAAAGAGGGAAACACAAGGAAGAACTGAGACTCGGTGCTGCATTAGCATCTGTATCCAAAGGCTAAAGCTGAATTTGTAGAGTTCTATCCAGTAAGCTCAACAATCCTGTTCATCACTAACAGTAAGGATTTGATGTTGAAAATAATTTCATCTCAACATCTTCACTGTAAGACCACTGCCTGTAACTGCCTGCTTAGTTCGGAATCATGGAATGGTTTGGGTTGGAAGGGACCTTTCAAGGTCTCCTAGTCCAGCCCCCCAGAATGCACCCACTTTAGGGAAAAGAAAGTCAGCAGGAGGAATTAAAATGTTATTCTCTTTTTGTTACAACTTCAGGCTGATGAAAGAGGTTCCCTCGAGTAAGAAAACAAACAATTCTTGGTCATCAGGGGGACGGCGCGAGAAGAACGTATCTGCTCCACTCACCTGCTGCTCCCTGCTTTGGGGATGGATGAAAGTCACAAAATCCACGGAGAAATAACCGAGCACTCCTTGAGATTTACAGGTTTCCCCAATTCTGAAGCAGAGCGAGTTAAGAACGGCCGGCTCCACAGAACGCTGGGGGATGGTAGTGCCAGATGATCTCAAAGGCCCGTCAGCATGGAGCTGGTCTCCAGAGGACACTATTTTTATCTTGCCCGTTGGCTCTATCAGCATATCCACCGTCAGGTTGGTGATGTCTTCCGAGAGCGGGAAGGCTTCGATCACACCACCTGGGAACCAAAGGAGCTGTTAAGCTGGTGAGCAGTTTGCACGGGATGCAAATTCCCGTTGTGCTCGCACTGCGGGGAGAGCTGCTCGGGAGCACAGCAGGTAAAGAAACCTACTGTGAGCAGCACAGCTAGAATCTGGGAGTCTCTTGGAAGAGAAAGAAGATATCCCACCTACTGTAGCACTGTATAGGTCAACCGGTGGCTGTTGGGGTGAAGATGCTTTGCAAGCAGTTCCAAACTCCCCGCTCTTGGGGAGTACGAATGAATTTCANGACTCAATGATCTGAAAGGGCTCTGCCAACCAAAATGATTCTGTGATTCTAATCCTGTGCTGTCCTACAGCTCAGTTAAACGCCAGGCCCAGAACAGCAGTAAAATGCAATGTTGGGACCTTGAGGGAACAGTATCTCCTCCTATGAACTAATCTTGGAGATTCCCATCCATACAATGGTCTGAGATAAAGAGTCTGCCTTTTGGTATTAATCCACCCAAGGAACTTTGTGTGTAGATGGGGTGACATGGAGATGACAACTCCTAGCATGGTTTTGGGTAGGAAAAATCACAAAGCAAACTGCTTGGCCTTCTGGATTTGCCTTTTTCCTGCATACAATGCCATAACTCTTCTTCTAGTTGGGATCAACTATTGTGTTATAACAACTGGTACTAAATACATTAACTGGCATTATTTTTCCAAAAAAAATACTTCCAAAGCTTTAAATCACGCTTCTCTCTTCCACAGACAAGGGCACGTGTGGAATGTAGGTGTACATTCTCCACAGCACAAGCCGAGGGCAGGGCAGAATCAGCACAGAAATCCACGACCCACCCCCAAACCCCTTTGTGACCCAAAATTCGGCGTACAAACGCAGACGGTCACCGTGTCTGCGCCAAGCCCGCTGGCGGACACGCCGATTTGCAGCGATTAGACAAGGGTTTTTTTTATCTGTGCTGCCTCTTTGGCCAAACACGGGCACACATCTGAGCTCCAGGCCAGCTGGGGACTGGCCAGTTTTGATCCAAAGGTGCCACGACTGGGTTTAATGCGGGAAGCCCTGCTGAGGACTCGGCATCACATGAATAAAATCGTCCAGCTCTTCGATTGGAGCTTGTTCATCTTGCTTTGGTTGGAGGGCAAGAAAGAGCAAGGCAATTGTCTAAGGGGGAGGCTGTGCCAATGTGCTGCAAGGCACAACGTGGCATCATGGAAATGGTCCTCAGGGGCAACACCACCAACCTGGAAGGCACTAACTGGGGAGAAAGCTCAGCTCTTCTCCAAGCTGTTGGAGGTCATATGAGCACATCTGACTTCATGCAGTGCATGGGCAGCACCCGGAGTTCACTCCTTTCCTGGTCCTATGGGAGGGAGAACCAAGCCTGGCAGATGTTTATTCTCCCATTTACCTTTGTGCAAACTCAAAGGCCAGCATTCCCTAAAGCCAAAGGTGATGGCCTCCATCCAGTACAGTAGCCTGGAGCGAAGGAGTTGGTGCTTATCAGTTCAGAATCACACATGAGAAAGGTAATCTGGGATTACTACAGGTTAAAAGCTTGCATGGGACATAGGAATGATAGAACAGTTGCCTATAATTCATTTGTAAATGAACGTTTGAAGCGTAATGGAGAAATAAAAGGAGATAAATATTTAAATGGGCCCAAGATTAACAAGAATATGGCACACAATATGGTATAATTACTCCTTATAACACTTAACAGCGACTTTGCAGTCTTATTTACCTTGACTCAGAAATGTTTGGAGGAATTTTTCCCATGTAGGGAATCGTTTCTCATTGACTGGCTGTACGTGCTGTGCTAAAAGGCCCGGCAGCTCCTGGGAGATCTTCACCAAAGCTGGCTCCTGCAGAAACAAATTAAATAGAACCACAAGCAATTTTACTACAGAAATGAAAACTGCTTGTGGGGTGATTAAAAACCAGGCCTCCAACAGGCAAAAAAAAAAAAAAAAGAAAAAAATGTGGTTACTGTTTACCCACAGTCAGGAAGCCTTTTTTAATTTTTCCACTTACTACTCTTCCCTCCTATTGAAAACCATCCTTCTCTGAAAGACAGTCCCCCTCCTCCTTCAGCACAGCACCTATTTCATTATAATTTATATCAATAATTTGATCTGGCAACTGAAAATGCTAAGCACTTGGTAACTGCTTCGGGATCGATACCAGCACTCAATAACTTGTACCTTGTTTATATTTTGAAACTGGGAGTATTGAAAGAGTCACATATGCCAGAAATAGTTTTACTGCTTCTATGTTTAAGCTGTTTTATCAACCCAAATACCCTTTAGTTATTAAAAAAAACCAATAAAAAATAGGGGGAATAATCAACCAAAAGCATTTCCAAAGCAGGAGATAACCTTTCACAGCCTCCCATTTGTAACACGATTTCCTACGTGTATTTGTGCCTCTATTTTTGGCAGAGTTTGATGAGTCACACTGGAGGAGAGAAACTATTTGCTTCCTGGTTTCAGAGACTTTTCCTGTATTATCAAACACACCCAAACCAACCCCATTAAATAACAGAACCTGACTGCATTGTTTTTACTACTCAAAACCATCCCAGAAGTACACGAGCACATAAAGTGCAAGGACCCTGACTCTATTGCTTCAGGCTCCTTTTCTTGCTGCCTCATAAGCGTTCGCCTGCTTCCCCTGGGTCCCTCTGCTTCTCTTTTACATCCTCCCTCTTCAGCCTCCTGTGCTTCAGAAGATGACCAACTGTCCTCTGATCCTGGCAATGTACCAAGCCACAATCACATTATCTTGAGCTCTGGAGGAACGTGATAAAACCCGCTGGTTAACAGCTAAGAATAGGAAAAAAATACCCATCTTGTTTTTCCAAACGAGTGAGTTGGAAGAGCTGAGCTTTGAGTGATGTGATGGGACTAAAAATATGAATTCAAAAATCAGCTTACTGTCACTTATAGAATCGTAGGTTTGGTCTGGTTGGAAAAGACCTTTAAGATCATCAAGCTGAACCATTAACTCAGCGCTGCCACGAAAGGAGAACATTTGCTGCCCTTACCTCATGTGAATTTGAGAAAATAAAATGCCTTCAAAAACATTAAGCTGCTTCGATAGTGATGCTGACCTGGGCTATGTGGGCTCCTGTCATACACTAAGGAGAAAAAATATGATGTGGACTGGGATGCAACTTCCCATTGCCACGATTCTGAGGGGGGTGAGGGCAGCCAGGCCAGCTCCAGGGGTCAGCTGAAATGAGGTCAAACACCATTTCAAGGGGACTCAGACTCACAACGTCTGTTAGGGCAACGTGGTTGCCTGGGTCAGGAGCATCTCGCAGATCAAAGCACCCTCAGAACTTGCTGAGTGTCGGACACGAGCACCAAAGCCAGTTGGCTTACAGGGAGAAGATGGGGACCCTTCAAGGAAGAACCAACTCAGGGAAATCTGAAAGGTGTTCTTGGGGGAGCAAGCCCAACCTAAGGGTGCTTTTAAGGAGTAATTTCTAGGTGTTTCCAGAAGGGAGTCGGGCAGCCTTTTTAAGGATGAGCACCTGGAATTGTAGCTGAAGTTTTTTGCACCTGGAAGCTCTAAAAAGGCAATAATCCTGGCTATAGGGCCTTTTAGTAGGCAAATTCAAAGCCAGATCCAACACTCACTCATGAAGTCAAACCTTTTAAAGGGATCAGTGCTCGGTAGGCTAATTTCATTTAAATTGGACAGTATCTCCAGCAGAGCTTACCAATGTTTTATCTCTTGATGTGGCCCAAAACAATTCACAATCATAGGCTCAATGGAAATGGGATTGTTCAAATCTTTCAGCTGATGTTTCTTGCAAAATTTTTGAATAAGCATCAAAAAGATTACACTTTTTTCCCCCCTTAAATATAAAATAATTCTGCACCCTTCTGCAAGCTGAATTTTGAAAGGCTCTCTTAAAATGGCAGTTGCCACGAGAAATGAGGAGTAAATGTGGCATATGTTGAAGGCACTGGTAGGAAATCTACTCCAGACAGCTCAGTCAGCAAAGAAAAGCCTGTTGAGAAGATAAATAAAGAAATAGAAGGAAGAAATAGAAATAGGGAGCAAGACCTGGGGACAGAAAGAGGCTGCAGAGCAGAATGCATGAGAAAGACCTAGGGCTTTTTAGCTAAAAATCATATGGAAAGGGAAATTATTTAGACCTTGCAAGCAAATCGAGTGCAGAAAGGAACTCCGAATAAGTAAAGCTGACTGGGCCAGAGAAGAATAAAATCAAGCCGCCAGCTCCTCAGCAATACAAACTGCCACAGCTCTGCTGAAGTCAATGGAGCTATGGCAATTTATGCCACTTGAGCAGCACCAGGACAATTCATACCATTTATACCCCGTATCCTTCACGTTGCGATCACTGGAGCTATGATAACTTATTCCAGCTGCCTCGATGGGAATTGGTCCAGCCTGGTTTATTCTTCTGTTCTCCAGCGACGCCAGCAAACCGGCCAGTGGCTGCTGGCTGCCTGTCCAAATAACTTGCATTATTTCCTATTTTGCAAATTAAAGCCATTTGACTTTTGGGGTTTAGTTTATCCTAATCCGGGCAGGTGCGCGTCGGCCAGAACCGCGACCGACTGCGCCCAACAAAGCGATTCCAGAGGTTTATCAAAATGGAAATGGTTTTGGAAGCCACGCGCCCATCGGGCTCTTCATTGAAAGTTTGTAACCTGATTTAAAGCCCGGGCATTGAATTGTTAACTGTGAATTTTAAAATTAAAAAAAAGCCCCAATTTTGCTTTCCGCGAGCTGGAAAAGTACGTCCCGATCGAAGGCGGCATGGTGGAAAACAGCCATCATTACCAAGGAACACAAATGTTTTTCGTATGTAAAATTGCTTTGTAAAATATTTGCTCCATCTGCTGAAAGTAGCAAAGACAATTTTCCCTGATAGCTAATGGCCCATTTCAGCTGGATGGCAAGCGATTCGCGGCGGCTGCGGCTTGCATTAAGTAGAATGGTGAAAACAGGGCACAGAATTCTCCACTTACATGGTATTATCTACTCGCTGCTTCCTGAGAGCCCGTCCCTCATTACCACGGCCTTCGCTTTGGATCAGCACGCAGGACGAGGGCTGCTTTGACTCGAGAGGCTTTTTGTCAACCGGAGGCACATATGCTATGCTTCAATACAAAAGCACAAAACAGCCACTTTCCCTTCGCTACGAGAACAAGGAGGTTAGTTCTCTTTCAACTTTCCAGCACTTAAACTGCTGTTCCTTTTTTTCACACCACATGGGGCCATGGTTTTCTCTTCTGGCTCACGCTGTCACTCCGCACGCTGAGGATTTCAATATATAAAGATCAAGCACTTCTTTTAATTCTAAATTCAACCGCGGACGCGCACGTATAAAAAAAAGAAAAAGGAAAAAAAAAAGAAACCAAACAAAAACCTACTGGCCTAGTCCAAAAAAACCCCTCCCAGTTCCTTGTTCCATTGTATACTTGGCTATTTCCATTGAAAAAAACCCACGTTTACATTGTGCCCTGAACTACTTCAACATCTGCTAACAGACCAATAAAAAATAAATAAACCAGGATTGTTTAGAAAGAGAGATCCCCTCTCTCTCCCTCCTCCGAACGCTCCCCGACCGGCGGCGGTGTCGTCTCGGCAAACAATGTACGTGGGGAAATGAAATAGCAAATCACTGCAGCCTCTGCTGCCAGCCAGAAAGAGGAGCTTCAAAGCTCCACGAGCTTGTCAAAGAATCCTCCGCGATTATGCGCAACATGTTCATAGGAGATGAGGATAATTTTATTAAATACTTTGCTTTGCCAATAATAGTTTTTAAAATAGCCTCCTCCTCTTTCAAGGTTCCCCGCATCTGCCTTTGGAGGGAAGAAAATGTAACAGAATTGTCATCATCTACAAAAATCTCTCTCCAAAAAACCCAACCATATGTTGATTTCTACGGCAGCAGTTGTAAATTCAGGACGGTGTGATGTTAATCCTCACACAGAATGAGACCAGGAATATTCCAATGCAGCTTTGCTGTGTTTTAAGGAGAGGTCTGAGAATGTATGAACAATTCAGATGCTCCTGGTTTAAGAACATTTTCCTAAGTAGTTCCTTTTTCCTCTAGTTCAGTCTCTCTGAAGTATGAGTTTTCAGTCTCTGTGAATTTGGCCCAATTTTGTTCGTTTGCCCTCCTTTGTATCTCTAAAGAATGAAAGAAGATGGGATTTCAGGGAGGAAAAAAGGGAGGAAAAAAGGGAGGAAAAAAGGGAGGAAAAAAGGGAGGAAAAAAGGGAGGAAAAAAGGGAGGAAAAAAGGGAGGAAAAAAGGAAAAGAAAGGAGACCTCCTGGAGAATATCCCCAGTCAGTTCCCAGGAATTCTATCCGAACTGCTGAGCTGGAACGCTAACGGAATTGTCAGACAAAACCTGCACTGCGCTTCACAAACAACAGGCACTTAAAACTTCTTTTATTCCTCGAGTTGCCCGTGTGTTACTTTTTGGGATTTCAGCAAAATAACCCTTTTTGAAATAATCCAAGCAGGCATTTTATTGGCTGCGGGAACATTAACGGATTTCAGATTTCTTTAGTGCTCTTGCTTTATCCTCTCCTTCCACGCTGTTATTGCTACAAACTGGCACTTAAATTCAATTGATTCAAAATATTCTGGATCCATATGGCCTAAAACCCTGGAGCTGAAGTTCTGATATTGCCTCACTGCTGTTTTCTAGCATTTGCCTCTACTCCAGTCCCCAGATGGTGGAAGTAACATTTAAACCTCCTTTCCTCTGCCTTGTACAATAGACCTTGGCACCATTTCAACTGTTTACTCCGGTAATTAACAGCACTGATACCACAACAATTACAACTCCTACAATCTTAACACAATAATGCTATGAATTAGTGAGAGCTAATGGCTGGAAGGTATAGTGGTTCCAGACTGCGAGATCTGTGCATTTTTAGAATAAAATAAAAGGTACAAACAGCACGCTTGCGGTAGACAATGATTACCTAGTAATTAGTTTACACAAAGCTTCCTATTTAATGGCAAAACGCTGTAATTAACGCGTGACAGAAAATCAAAGGGTACTTTGTAAGCATATGAAAAATTAACACTGCAGGCCTATAGCTTTATGTACTGATTAGGAGCATATTAAATCAATAGGACATACAACCCAACAGCTTGCATATCTGATTATTGCAACTCTTTGGGATGGATATCAGGGCTTTCATTTAACCAAGGGATACGAGGATCCTGCTTTTCCTTTTAGTTTTTTTACTACAGGTTTGAGAATCACCTGAAATGTCACCATATATTAATAAATGGAATATTGGCAGCCACGGTGAATATTTAAACTATTTAGGATATTTTGCTGACAGAGCACTGCCCGTGCTAGGAAACAACCTGCAGCTGAATTGCTTTATAGGGAATCAATTCCTTCCTTAAGTCTTTGGGTTCCTTCTCTTTCCCTATTAAATATCATAGCAGTTAGAAGGGATTTTAAAAGCCTGTCTTAATGCATCTTTGGGGGATCTGTCAGAGTTTCCTGGCCCTCTCCAGGCTGCAAAACATACCACACTGCAATCCAGTGCATGTAGCAACAGCAGCAGCAGCGACTCCTTGCTTCAGGAGCCCCTGGGTAGGCTTTAGGTGTTCTCCTAAGGCCAATTCAATTGCTTGCAATTTATTCCAGCTCCAGTAATATTTGTAGTGTTGCCCTAGAACAAAGCTGGCTGCGTTACAAAAGGTGATGGGAGCGGTGGAAGTGACAACGGGGAGCAGAAAGGGGACAAAGAGGAGGGAAAAAAGGTGGTTAGGAAACTATACTGGTCTGAAATGATAGTGCATTGGAAGTGCCAGGCTTCTAAAATTACCTGCTCCACAGTATTGTGGTTGGTTTTCATTGGACCTGTTTGTAAACTTATGGTCTTTACTCTGAATTCCTTAATTCAGGAAAGAAATGAGAGGGGGGATGGAAGCTTTGGGTTTCTTGTAGTGAATGCAATCGCTGAAGCAGGTAGAAATCAGAATTACTATGGTTGGAAAGGCCCTCCAGGATCATCAAGTCCAAATCTCACCACTGTGCCTGATTTTTAGATACTCACCAACTTTCTCTATTACTCATCAGAGGACTTTTGAAAATTAACCAAAAAAAAATTGTTAATTGAAGAGGAACCACCAGCATTTCACCTCATTTCATCATTTTCCAAGAGCAATCAGTGCAAAATCCCACAGCCAGGGTCTGAAAATTCCTCTGGGCAACTCGGACTCCAAGCTGAATTTTCCAGATTTGTCACCATTTGAAAAGATTTTTATTTCCTCTTACAAATTTTAGCAAATTAACCAAGATAGAGTCCATAAAGAAATAATACTGTGACAAAATACAGCGGGGCAACTGCAGGCAGGAAGATTCCAGTGCTACCAGTTAAAACATTAAATGTTTTTTTTTCCTCTTACAACAGATATTTAACAGGGAGTTTCAAAATGATTATGCAGCTCTGGCCAGTTATAATGGCTTGCTGAGAGAATATTTGTGGCTTGTTTTCCTGTGGCTTGTTCTATTTGTGTATTTTCAGCTCTTTTCTTCTTTAACCCCACACTTAGCCCCTGGTTTTTTCTGTCTTCAGTCTGATCTCTGTTATCTTTAGGATTGCTGCTAGGTAAGTTCACATCATGCTGCTGGTCCTGGTGGTTAATTAAGAGTTGCAGTGTAATAAAAGATAATCCTAAAATTAATTTGACTAGGAAATGAATCTAGTGATTTAGAACCTACTTAAGAGTTCTAGAGTTAATACAAGAGGATGGGATCTCTGTCTTTAGTTTCTGTAAAAGGGGAATTGTTAAAAGACAAAAGGCAAGGCTAACAGGCAGGTGATGTCATCTTCCCTTGAAGAGGGGACCACAAGTGTTCAGAGAGTTTGAGGTGACAACTTTGAGTCCCAAGATTCAGAGTCAGAGACCAGGAGGCATCGCAGACTTTTGACAGCCTGGTGCCTGTTCAAAACACAAACCAAAAAGCACCAAAAATGCTTTGTAGGCCACTTTTCCACCCATCTTCAGCTCGAGTTCTCAAGCGTCGTTCTTCAGGGTTATGAAAATACAGCTGTATGAGGTCTGCTTAGCCCTGCATCTCAGCTCCAACAGTGGCCACAAGGAAAGGATGAAAGCAGAGTATTCCAATAGCAGCAGAACCACTATTTTTCCAAGGCATCGACTAACCAGAGCTGGAATTGGCACAGAAAATAGGCTGGAAAATCATGCTAGGATGGTGAGAGAGCGATTGCCACAGCTCGCACGCCTTACACCTGTATGTCAACCAGTTAAACATCCACTCATTCATTTGCTCCCTGTGCTGCAAGACACAATTGACCTGCTCAAGTGTCCCCAGTACCTACTGATCTTTTTGCATGTAACTGAGACCAGAACCTGCTGTTGTTTTTTTATCCACACTGGAGAAATCTCCACAAACAGCCTCACAAATACCAGAGGCAGCAGTTCTCTCATTAGATTCTGGGCCTCAGGATGAAATCTGTTATCAGCTGACAGACCTCAGCAGCTCACAGTAGGACGAAGACCTCACCGAGACGTTCAGTGTAGTTTGTGACTTCTACCCCTTTCACACAGGAGCAAAATAATTGTTGAGATAACTCAGATGCTGCATTAAGTTCACAAGGTAAAACACATCGATAATCCCGGCCGGCGTTTTTCGCTTGCCCGATGTTATGTTTGAAATGAGGAATCTCAGATCACTGTCAGATGGAATAGATGGTTTGGGGTTGGGTTTTTGGGGGGCTTTATTTATTTTTTGACACAGTTCAAACTCACAAACTACATTCTTTTTAATCTGTTGCCTACTACATACCAATGAGGAAAATCCGAGTATCGTGTCTTAAACTGCTATGCAAATGATGCTATTTGTAAGTATTAACATAATTTACTGCTTACAGTCATATTCTCATTTCTAATAATTCTACCAGAATGGAGAGGCTTTTCACAGTACTCTTAGCCTGCAGGATAGTCTTTCATCAAGAAGCTGAATTTTTTAATAACCTGCCAGCATCCGTTTTGTATGTGGCAGCCTACGCCGATGACACAATGTCTTCATTATCAAAAGAACCAGGTCTCCATGCTGTAATAGGACATTAAAGCATGCCTCTGCTCATAAACTACTGCTTTGATGGTTCAATGGGTATCATTACAATGGTATTCCTTAACAAAGGATGATTTTGATCCTCTCTGCAATTGGTTATGTATAAAAAGGTCTCCCCGTTACTACAAGAGAGGGACAACTCAGAAGGTGGAGAGATTTGCACGCGCGTGTTCGAGCGTTGACAGCAAGTTTCATGCTTTGCCAAAAGCCACCTTAGAACTGGGCTGGATTTAGGGAAGTTTTCCTGCTGACTCCAGGAAATTATCAGCTACATTCTTCTGTATATATTTTCTAACTTCAAAAATCTATTTATGTTTAAGGGTTTCTAATTCCTGGTGGCAGCGAAGCTCAGCGTAACTGCAGGTTGAAAGGGAAACCAAAGCAAGGCAGATGTTGCTGCATCCTTTATTCAGAGTCAGTCATGAAAGAACTAAGAAGGCACCAGAACAGGAACACTAGCACCAGGTAAGACCACTTCTAGAGGGAAAGGGCCTGGCAGAAAGCTTGGGGGGGGACTTTTGATCTGTTCCTGTTGGGACAGGACAAGATGGGATGGTTTGAACTGAAAGAGGGAGATTGAGGCTGGAGAGCAGGAGAAATTGTTGGTGCTGAGGGTGGGGAGAGCCTGACCCAGGCTGCCCAGAGAGGTGGTGGCTGCCCCATCCCTGTCCCCATTGCAGGGGAGGTGGCCGGGGCTCTGAGCACCCTGCTCTGGGTGCAGAGGTCCCTGCTCCCTGCAGGGGTTGGACCAGATGACCCTGAAAGGTCCCTTCCCACCCAAACCAGTCTGTGGGTGGCTCTCCAGTCCTTCATGTTGCTTGACTTGGGCAGGGAGGGATCTATAGCAGATCAGAGAACTTATCCCTTTAACTTTACAGGATAAGCTCTATTTTATAACATGTAATTATTTTGTAGTTGTCAAATGCAAGAGAAATGTAATCAGCACAATTTGAAATTTTAATATACAATATAATTCAATCAAAACTCCCAAACAGTTCTGATTGAATGAAAAAAAAGAAATAAATCAAAAGAGCTATAATGAGTAGTTTATGTAAATGAAACCATTCTTTCTGGATACATTCCTTCTGGCTTCAAAACCATTACATTAGGAATGAATTTGGCACTATATAGAGAAATATCAAATGCTTATTGAAATTAAGACATTTAAATACCAATGAATATTTAAGCTACAAATAGTTCTCTGAATGGCAGAAGTAATGAAGTCGAGTTTCATACGGATTTTTTGGCACTTGAAACCTTATCCTCTGAGAACCCTTCTCAGTCATGAGGATTCTCAGGAATCTGCCAGTGTGGGGGTTCCTGCCATACCTGCTTCCCTCAGTTAAATATTTCCAGGATCTCTCTCCTTACCTAAACACCCACTGTATGGAAAACTGAGTCTGATCACCCCAGACCCCAAGAGTTCTCTTACACAGCTGAAAACAACTCACAGGTTTAGAAGTTATTAGTCAAGAATAAAAGTAGGGAAATAATAATCCTTAGGAAAAAACTAGATTGACAAGTGATCGCTTTGTAAGTGGTTTTAAATGGATTGGTATTGCTCAGTTGTTTTAGTCCACTTTGTTCTGATAATTCCAAGTTCCTGTGTAGATATAAGGCTTGCCCACCTGTACATTTCCCTTTGGAATATTTACTCATTTTACTGGAATTACTGGTAGCTATTATTTCATATAACCTGGTCCAGACTCTCTATCATCAACTCCTACCAACGCCTTCAAGTGAAAGCTCCAAGATTTACCCTGAGGAAGAACCCCCGTGAGCTCTTGAGAAGCCACCACAACAAAGACAACACCTTGCTCCTTCATTACTTACGTGAGCCCACTTCTTCCTCCAGATCTCAGGGCTGAACCTCCCACGCTCCTCCTGGAGCCAGCGGTGGCATTGCAAATGTGAGCTGATGTCACAATAGGCGGTGCCGTTTCCTCCCGATTCATTGTTCGCTTTGAACAACCAACGCCGCACTTCCATATGGTCAATGAGGAGCTGGCTGAGGACACGAATCATCTGCAGAGTGAAGACACAAAGATATGTTGTACTATGACAGTAGGAAACTGCTCTTGGAATTTGAATCTCAGTTCTCGAATATTTGGAGCTGATATTTATTTTCTAACTGTGGTTTCTGTAGAGATGTTTGCGTTGTTACAGGTATCCTGGATGTGGAGCAAAAGCATCCCTGAACATCTTTTGATCCATCATGGAATGGTTTGGGTGGGAAGGACCTTCAAAGGTCCTCTGGTCCAACCCCTGCAGGGAGCAGGGCCATCTGCAGCCAGAGCAGGGTGCTCAGAGCCCCGGCCACCTCCCCTGCAATGGGGACAGGGATGGGGCAGCCACCACCTCTCGGGGCAGCCTGGGCCAGGCTCTCCCCCCCCTCAGCACCAACAATTTCTCCTCCTCTCCAGTCTCAGTCTCAGTCTCTTTCAGTTCAAACCATCCCCCCTTGTCCTGTCCCAACAGGAACAGATCAAAAGTCCCCCCCATCTTCCTGCCAGGCCCCTGGAAGTGCTGAAAAGCCACAAGGTGGTCTCCCCAGAGACCTCTTCTCCAGACTGAACAACCCCACAGAACCATGAAGAATCATTATGGTTTTCATCCCTTACTGGAGTCCCCTCAAGCAAGCTACCAAACAGCAACTGGATGCCTTTGGTATCCACAGACTGGCTGCCAAGGGATCTGTATTCTGCTCGGAGGAATTTGCCAGTCCAGGCTTTTTTTTGTTTGATCAGGTTCTTGGGTTTTGGACAATCAGTCAATGTTTGTGACAGGGAATAACACGGGATGGACGACACTATTTGCAAAATCTGAGGAACAACTGTGCCAGATTCCAACACCAGCCAAACATCTGTGCCATTTTCTTACTGGAGAGTACGTTCTACGGTTATAAATGGAAGGAGGAGCTACCAGGCAAGCTTTATAAAAATGCTAAT
The DNA here is from genome assembly GCA_013399075.1 of Chloroceryle aenea. Taxonomy (NCBI): domain Eukaryota; kingdom Metazoa; phylum Chordata; class Aves; order Coraciiformes; family Cerylidae; genus Chloroceryle; species Chloroceryle aenea. The sequence goes on along the minus strand of VWZY01011391.1, from coordinate 68,395 downwards.
TATTTATTTGTGTATGTACACAGATTTAAATGGCTTTAAAATGCCTTTTGCCCAGCTGGTGTAGGATGCAATTAGCTTCTTAGAAACTGCAAATGCCTTTGAACCTGGTAAAAGTATTATCAGATCTTGTTGCATTGGCTTGAACCTTTTACATTTTGACACTGTAATTTGGGAGACTTGTGTATTTTTTTTTCCAAGTGTTGACCTAAAATACAACTACAGCTGTGTTCCAGGTGCTATTATTTGTGGCTTTTGAGAATTGGATAAATGTGTTTTTCTTGATGACTCCCCTACAGTAATGAAAAGGATCAATAGTATTGTAAGGACTGCACCAATCATAAAGAATTATGTGCTATCTTTAAGTGAAAATTGAATTGTGCTTTAACATTGCATCACCTTCCTTTGATTATTTAACCTAAAATGTCAATACTTCATACAAGCAAACAACAGAAGAGCTTCCACAACACTGTAGTGTGAATCAAAAGCATTAGACTCACGTGAATTATTTAATAATAAATCAAACAGTTGGTTTTCAGATCATCGATCACGTAGTTATTTCACCTACTATGGAAGTTGCAACATATTTGTGTAGCTTAGATTGCTTTCAGTGTTAAAGGGGATTAATAAAAAGGAAAGCAATGTGAAAAGCCTCTCTAAGAAGTAGGAACACCTACAAGCCCCAGCACCCATTGTTTCCCTACATGAGAAGTAGCAGCACCATAAAAATATTTAATAAATCAATAGGGATCCCACTTCAACATATAATTGCAAATGGCAAAATCAGCTTAGAGCATGAAAATACTGAGGCACTGAATGCAAAACAAACAGATGCAGGCTGATCACAGCAAACTCTTGCAGCCTGTAATTTTAGTTTAGTAATATTTTGTATTTTTCTTAGTGGTCGTGCTAACAAGATGGGTGAATTTAGCAGAGAGAAGCCAGGTGCAAGGCAAAACTCCAGTTGCAGGTATGCTCAGCAAACCCCAGATTGAATAGGCTGACTGCCTAAGTGGAAGAAATTTTCCCTTCATCAAATACTTGGTTCCCCAGAAATCCTCATTCTGCTTTCAGTCACTGGTACAACAACTATTAAAGCACCGAGGCCACGACTTCATCCGTGGAGCAGAAACACCAACTGCAACAACTGGACCAAACTCCCCTATCTATTTCCTGAAAAGACCACGAAGAATACCAGGACAATTCCTGACTAGGATACAAATTGCATTTAATTAGTCAGAGCCAAAAGAGAACCCAACCTCATACGTGATTTAATCAAAGCCAGTTAGGGTCTAATCAATAGAGTCATTGCAATTGCACAACATTTGCATCCTATCAAGCAAAACCAGGCATCTGCACGTTGCCACATCCCAGGCCACCTCCTGCTTACCTGCTCGTGGCTGTAGATGTCAGGCTCTCCAGGAGGGGTTGGCACACAAGCACTGACAAAAATTCGTTTACTTCCCGACTTGGTGCTACAGAGATGAGCTACTTCTGGCACCGAGCCCAATATGGGCACATTGAGCATGTCAGCCACTGCTAAATCATCTTTGTGGGGAACCCCTCCAACAATGTAGGCATCTCTGCTCTGGATCAGAATTTTTATTCTTTTGATTGTCTTGGGACTGTACTTCAGCTGAGTGGCCAGGCACATGCGATGCTTCTGTAGAAAGATAACATTATTCTTGTTAAAAGGTGCTCTTTTCCATTCCATGAACCTAATTTATAATGTTGCACACAATAAATACATTATTAATAGCAGGCTGGGTTATGACCTATCCTGTAGCTTAGCAGTTTAAATTGATAAAAGCTGTTGGGGTGAGGCTCCATAATCGTGCACATCTTTAGTGTGTTGGAAATGGGCTCGCTGGGAATAGAACTAATTACTACACATCTGTATTTATTTGATCCGTGCGGAATTATCCTTCTGTCAGTCGGCAGAGAGGCTGGTGGCCTTTGGATAATAGTGATTCATCTCAGCAACACTTCTGGCGTGGTTTAACTCTAAAGCTCCTAAAAATCAATATAAAAATGCAGAACCCTGCTTCACCATACAGTTCGGCAGCATTCGAGGCAATTCGCTGAGAATAAACTGCTTTGATTTACAAAAGCTTTCCTTGATCACCTTCAATGACCAGGGATATGCATTTCCATTGCACACCAGATCTGATAGCTCCTGGAAATGCAGGGGAGGGCAGTATTTTTGTTGTTGTTGAAATGACAAATCATAATCTACAAACTTTTGGGAGGGTTTTTTTTTGTTTCGCCTAAAAAAAGATCTGTCGCTGAACAAGATGTTCCTAACAATGCTGTAACCTCTAAATGTAAGCTAAAAATATTAATCATGGTAGGTGAAACCTCAAAAATATTACCTAGGACATATCCTACACCTGGCCTGCAGATAACCTGGCTCTCTTTTCAAAGGTGTAGACAGAGGAGCAATGAAGTTGAGACAGATGGGGACGAGCATCATGTGCAAAGAGGGCAAGAGACTTGCACTGCAACAGACTGCCACAAACAAATCATAATCCTAACAAGAAAGTCACAAACAAATCATAATCCTAACAAGAAAGTCACAAACCAAACATAGTCCTAACAAGAAAGTCACAAACAAATCGTAGCAAGAAAATCACAAACAAATCATAGCGAGAAAATCACAAACAAATCATAACTGTGACAAGAAGAAAGTGTTCTTCACATTGAGATTTCATCTAATTTAGTCCCTAGACAGGAGAGTATTCCTTGCCAGGACAGCTAAATACTGGATTTGTTAGGGATTTCCAGGACTGGAGAAGCCAGAATCAAAATCCTGGATGCTCCTTCATAGGAACTGTGCTATAAATCCCAATTCCAGTAGTTTGACGGTGACAGTGGTGGAAAAAGAGATGGAGGAGCCCCTGGAAGTGGCCAGATCCTCAGTGATTTCTCATACCAAACACAAGGCACCAAAAAAGCACCCAAGTCTCTCTGTAAAGAGTCAGACTTCAAGGACCAGGAGGATTTAAGTCTGAGAAATGAGATACTCTCCAAATTTCTAGTAGGAAAAAGGGAGTCAGAGAGAAGTAAGGGGAGAAAGAACACCAACCACCTTTCCCAGAGTCATTTTCCTTCCATCAGTTTTAAACCAGAGATTCTTAATGGTCTGATGCATTTGCTCCCTTTCTCTTGAGCACTGGTATAAAAGCAGGGAGATGGCCAGGCCTGCTGGTTTCATGGCAGAGTTCTTCCATGTGGAGAACAGGATCAATTTCCAGCCCCGGTCACTTGCTCCCTGGGGCCACGAGTGGTGATGTAGGGACGAGATTTGCTTTGTGTCTCTCAATAATGGATTTTACAGTTAATTAAGGAGTGCAGGAAACAGGCAGTAAAATCTAGTTCATTCCTGCTCTCAGAGTGGTAGAGCTGCCATGATATATAGTAGTGCAAGTAAAAGCAGGTAAATGCTGGAGAATGGAGGAATCCTTCAGGATTCCAGCACGACTGCCCAGAACAGTGGTTAGGAGTGGTTAGGGCTAGGTCTTGGTTCTCAAGCCTGTTGATTTTTTTTTTTCCACTTTCATTTTGAAGCTTCTCAAGAGCAGAGAAGCTGAGAAGCATCTGCCAACATGTCAAGCAAAGCTGCCACTGTACTGTTCTGATCCCTGCTAGTGGAGAATCCGGGCAGCGTAACCCGTCAATGGAAGTGTTTCACATCATGCATCCAGATGCAGGGAGTCCCAAGAGGTCATTCTGAGAGCAAACCCCTAAGGACAATGGTTTATGGTCACCCTTTTCTCACAGTCTCTCTGCTTTCCCACTGCAGACACTGAGGAGCACAGGGCTACCTGCATCTGGGTGTCTCTTCTACTGATACTCCATCCAGTTCTACCAGAACAGGTAGGAAACTGGGCAAGGCTGATTTGTGCTTCCAGAAATGCTGAAATGAGTCTGCTAAGGTGGCCTTCAAGCCACACTTGCATACATTAGGAATAAAATTTAGATACAACAACAGCTTTTTATTAAATAACCCAGAAGAAAGATCCTTAAAATGAACTTACAAAGCTCTAAACCTTACCCAGACAAAATCCACTGTCACTGAAGCCAGTGGATGACCAGGATTAGCTAGGAGCTCAGAGTCTTCTCCACACAAGAGATACATTTCTGGGACATGTTAGTTAAGAGATGGTCAACAACACCCCCAAAGGAAAAGAAAGTAGCTTGAAGATTTTGCATACAAAACAGGTGCACCACCAAGGGTACACCTCAACCCAGTATCACATCAAACCTGCAACTGCCTGTTCTTTCTGATGGTACTAATGCACTTCTCAGCATTCCACAGCTTCTTAAAAGCTTCCAGTATTTGGCAGTTAGTACTGGAAAAATAATCCAGTATCCAGAGAAAAACCAGCTGCAATTGTCAAAGTGCAATTGAAAAAGAAAAATATAATTCTATTTCATGAAAATACTGAGGCACTGCTAACCTAAGTTGGTTTAAATTCTGTTCTTTAAGAAGTTCTGCATTAAATCCAATGGCAAGAAACACCACAAACCCATCAATGATTAAATGCTGGGGTTCCCAGAGATAAAGTCTGAGTAATAAGAATGGTTTATTGCTATGATTTGCTTAGAGACATAAATCTATCAAGTTCCCAGTCCCCAGCATATATTAAGAAGGGGCAGTGGTCTACAAATAGCCAATATAGGACTATCTCAACTAAGTCTATAAAGCTAAACCAGGATATTTATTTCCAATGGTCTAACTAGTAGTCTAATCAGTAAAGCCCTTAAACTTGCAACAATATTTCACTGATGTGTACCAGAGCGTTACAAGTTATAAAATTTCCAATTTAATTTTACTGCATCCCTCAAGCTGTAGTAATTAGAAGACAAACTCACAGGGAAGCTGTTTATAGCTTCAGGGGTGAGAATTTTGAACCTGTCCTGCAGGTCACCCATGTCCTCAGGGTTCCCAGATCTAACAGCTGCCTGCAGACCCAGGAGTTTATTGTAATACTGCAGTAACTCCTCACTCAGATGAAGGGGGCAGATGTAGATGACGTCCACGTTGGCATCTAAAACAAAGGGGCACAATGCTCATTACTGGAAGAAAGGTAGAGGCCATTCAGAACAGCAATCTGATAATTCCTCATTATTTGCTATCAAACAGCTTCCCTAAAAATAAAATATTTCCCTGGAAATAAAAACAAATTAAACAACAAAGAAAAAAAAGAGATCTGTAATTCCCAAATCTGAGTGATTTAACTGCTTTTTTTTTTTTCAATGCTTCAGCATTTCTCTGAAGACAGGTCAGCAACCCAAAGAAATAGCTAGTTTTCCAAATTCAATCTGCAGAACATATTGGGGGCAGAGTTTTGAGAGCGTGGCAGGGGGATTTATACGCGTGGCTCACATTAACATCAGTGGGAATTGCACGCAGCTTAAAGAGAAACAGATCCCATTAACTTCAGTAAATTATAAACCCGAGCTATTAAGTTTAGAAAGCTGATGAAATTGCAATTTCATATGCTGCCTGGATTTTGCATGGCCAGTTCCTATTCTTGTCCTGGCCACATAAAAGCTCACGGTAGGGTACCATTAATAACCAGTGTGCAGATTAGGGAGTTAAATACCACAGTGTGAAAAGCTGGTTTTCTGCATGTAAAACAACTTGGGCTGACAGGCAGTGGATACACAAACACTCAGAGGTGGGCAAGTCTTTAAGAGGTGCTGGGTTGGAAAACTGTAACTGCTCTGCTCTTCTACAATATTAATGTTAAGAGATGAGCTGATGAATTAATGGGGGTTTCAACATCAACAGGGCTTGCTGCAAAAAAGGGGGTTGATCCAACTCCTGCTGAAAGCAGTAGGAAGTCTTTCATTGTCTTTACTGGGCAGAGGAACAAGAGCCTGGGAAGTGCCAGGGACAACTGTTACTACATATGAATGAATCAGAAGCAAATCTGGGACCAAGGCAACCCTGAGCCTAACATTATAAAGGAGTAAGACATCCCCTTCATTCCACTTTGTTGTTGCAGGCAAACAACTCCTGTTAAAAATGTAAAACCAGAACCAAACCTGGAGCATTAAAGCAGTAAAACATCCAACAACCTGCCCTGTATCTGAAGCCCTGACAGAGCCTTCGTGTTATACAATTCATTACCATAGAACTTTTAAAAATAATTAAAAGAACAGTTCACTGGGACTTAGATTTGCAAAAGGAGCCTGAAAATTTACCAGCCAGGGGACAAAGAGACTATTTGCCACTCTTGCCTGTAATGCTGAACGGCCTGAACTGTCCAGAATTGACAAGCTCAAGAGATTTTGTTGAATAAAATGCTGCAATGAATTTTCCTCCTCTTAGCACTGCCCTCTAAAGAGATGTACAAGTCTCCTTTGGACACAGCAGGGCTCCAGAGACAGCTTAACTCCTAGGAGGTCACAACAAGCAAGGAAATCCTCTGCTACTCTAAAGAAAAAGAAAACCAATGCAGTAGATGCCAGTGTTCTTCTGCCGGGCGAGGTAAAGCATCTGAACTAGTTAATAATTCAGTTAGTCTTTAACTAGCTTGGATCTTCCTCATGGTCTATTTTACCTTTTACAGCAGAAGCAATTTTTTCATGGTCACAGATTTTAAAGTGAGAAAGAACAGCTGACTTTTTCCCTTTAAGTTTCTAACTATCATTTTAGAGACCCTTAAAAAAAGAAAGGAAAAAAGAACCAACTGTACTGTGGAAAAAACCCACAATATTACTGCCTAGATAATATATAAAGGCAATTACATTATTATTTTAAGCAACTGTAAATTTCTGGATCCAATATATTTTTGTTACAAACTTCCTAAATGGCATTTATAAAATAATAATGATATGAAATATACATGAATCATGTGAAGTATGTCATTCCAGGGAGCCAATGAAGCTGGTCACTGACAGATAATATTCTTCACTGCTTTGCTTAAAGGAGGACTGTCATTCTAGGAAAAACTTTTCAATGTATGGGGCTTTCTGCCTCGTTTGCTGATGTAAAAAAAAGAAAACAAACCCAATCCTGGTTTAAATAAGGGCTTGCTCTTTTCGAGCACATCTTTCTCTCCCTGTGAGCCTGAATGAACACTAGCAGAATTAGCTACCTAATTTTGTAGAACGCTAAACACTTTTTGCTTCTTTGTGGTGCTCAGCATGCCATAGGATGAGGCTGCTTTACCTTACTGTGGAGTCAGAGAGAATCAGCATCTTTTTCTTATGAATAACGTGGGCAGGAGCAAATGCCATAGCAGGGAAATGACTTCTGAGCTGACAGGATCTCTGTATTTAACATTAATACAAAAAGTCAGTTCTCGATGGGTTATTCTCTTTTACTTACAACTGTGGGCAAATAACCATCCAAAAAAGGTAGCCAACAGCTCGTAACATACCCAGGACATCACACAGCCTTCCCAGCTGCATATTCTGTTGGAGAGCAAGGTCAGGAATATGCTCACGGATGCACTGGGAATATCCTGGAAAACAAGTAAAGCCCCCCCCACCCCCAACTGTATTCAGAAACCCCCTGGTACATATTTGAAAGAAATCAGACTTTTGATTTCAAAAAAGCTGTAAGAAAAGCATTTCAAATCCTGAACACATTACAGAGCTAATTGCATCATCATCTTTATGGATTTATTAGTGAACTGATGCAGCATTGTGGTTTTATGCCAGGAGGTTTGAAATAGACCCCTTACAGACCTCTAGAGCTTTATAATTTCAAGCAGTAGACTGAGTACTTGGAGTTTTCTACGTTGCTGGATTTTTTATTTTAAGGACACCATCACTAAGCAAGAATCCTGGTACATTTTGTCCTTCACACAGATAAAAGGCAAGAAACCCACTTCATTAAGAAGATGTCTCAGTGTTACCTGATCACTTTGCTGCAGAGGATGAATGAGCAGCAGCCTGTCTGAGCTTGGATTATCTATCCTGAGGTCAGACTCCCAGCTGATTGCACACTCGCCTTCAAAAGGACTGCAGCAAATGACAGGACCACGGGAAGTCTAATCCCTAAACCTGTAATTTTTCAATTCAGCTAACTCTAAATGAATCAGCATTTATCTGCAGACATAACGGAGTCGCTCGTTGCAGTAGCTGGGATCAAATCAGTAACAAAGTTAAGCTTCATATTCAGTGTTTGGCATCAAATCTTGACTGAGCCAGCAAGATCCTTACAACTCCACATACCTACATGTGACTGAGCATCAGAAACTTAGGAAAAACTTGGTTGGACTGGAATCTGCTGAGTATTTCAAGTGCTTTCATTTTGGAAGAGAATTAATAGTGGTCTTCCAGGCAAATTACAACTCTTGTAAGGAATTGGAGTTCTAAGATATTGTGGCAATGACCCTTTGCACAATGGAGAGCAAGAAGAGGATAAAATACAGAGGAGCTGAACTCACGAGTTTCACATTTAGTAATTGCTTGTAAAACTTACCTGTTGTGGTGAGCACTATAGTACCAGGCACCTGCAGAACTACAGAGATGTTTAAAACATTGATTTTTTTGGTTTGCTACTTTAATATTAAGCTACAGGAATTGGAAAAAAGCTTGCTCTGATGACTTCAACTTTAGTCCCAAGGTTTCATTTTGTTCTCGCAGGTGGGGACCAATTTTAAGCTGCTACCAATGGTGCCTAAACAATTTCAAAACATTTAAATTCCCAAAGGTACAAAGTAGCTGATTTCCCTATGCTTAACTGTCCTCTTGAAACATTTAAGAGCTAAATCCAGGCAGGAAAATAACATGAAAATATCACTTAGGAAAACTGTTAACTATTTGAAAGGAATAATAAAGTAGCGATCGAACACAAGTTAAACCTTGGATGCTACTATGGCTTGGGTGGCATTACACCAGCTACCACACACACTTTTCTTAGGTATGTTAATAAAACATATAAATTCACAATCTATTAGCCTCCAGTGACACGACCCCATTAATGAGAGGAATACTCACTCCCTGCAAATCGTTCACCTTCCAGCGGACATCATGAACCACGTTAATCCTCATACCCCACACATTCTGAACACTCTGTACTGTGGTGGTCATCTGACAGCACTTGTTAAAGGCAGAGGCTTTAATATTCCTTTCCTTGCAGTTTAAACACAGTTCAAGCCAAATAAATTACATAGCCTCTGATCTCAGTCTCCACAGTCCAGTACAACCATAACCTGTGCCGTCATTTCTGGTTTGCTACCTACAGCTGGTTTATGCATCACTAACATTTGGCACCCACCACATTTGGTCTCAAATGCCTGAAGCAGTTTGGAGAGATTTGTGTTTGCCAGAAGCCAAAGCTCCTGTCTAGATTCAAGGAACCACTGCTTGGGTTGATCTATACCTGCAAGCTGGGTAAGGTCCACTCCAAACTGTGTCTGAAAATAGCAGTGTTGACAAAAGCCGGCGTTGGCCATGCACTCAAGGATGCTGCTGCTCATCAGCACGAGGCATCAGCTCATCCTGGCACCTTGCTGGTGGAGCTGGTCCACGGGAGGGTTGACCTTGCAAAGCAAGGACTAAGAATTTTGATGGTTCAGTTCAGAGGCACTGAAAGGACACTGAGGGCTTTCCTCCTCCATGCGACTTCAGTGCAACACTCCCAGTTTACCCAGAGGGAATCACAGGGAGAGTTATAGAAGTCCTAAACTAAGGTGTGTATGAATTAATGGGAAAGGGCCTGCTTCCACCTCCCTGCTCAACCTCAGCCATGACCTCACGCCCTTTAACTGCCACTTTCTTAATAAATCTGGCTCGTGTCAAAGCACCTTCTCTCACCAATGAGCCCACAAGGCTTTTCAAACTACCCTCTGATGAAAGCAGCAGCAGTGCAGGGCAGGGGGACGTGACCTGAGAGTTTAAGGAACTATGGAGAGGAAAACAACCTAGGTAGGATTTACCAACCTTGTGCTTGGGATAGGTTTAATAAATAATATCTAACTTTTCTCACTACACTTGGCACACCTCCTGCTCAGCTGAAAGGGCTTTTAAAAAGGATTCGTGCTATCAGACAAGAGGAAGCTTTGATAAATATTCAGTGGGTTCTATAAGGTGACAAATGGTATTTATGGTAAATGTAACTATTCGGGTAGAAAGGTTGATCAACTATTTAAAAATAGCTGAATGGAAAAAAAAAGGAACAGTATTTGAATGGCAAATATTGCAGAAGTGTATTCATCCGTTGGAGCGTGGGAGGAAATCTGATTAGAAAGTTCACATTCATTTTTCCTTACAGTGCCTGACAAAAATGCTAAACAGCCTTTAAACAAGGGAATCTACTTACTCTATTTTTTTTAGCTATACTAGAAATCCAAAGAGGTTTCTGTTGTGGAAACAAAATGGAATCATTCCTTGTTCACAACAGGACAATTTAAGCCTTTTGCTGTCCCGTTCCCTGGATGATTTCCAGAAATTTGGCATGAATCTGAAAGTGGGGTAAAAATCAAGACTGAGAAATTGATAATCATGCCTCTCTCTCCATTTGTGGGCATTCCACATTTTTACAATTCAGGCCTTAAATAAAACCAAACCATCCTGTGGAAATCAGCTGTCATTTTGCATATTTAGCCCTCTTCGCCCGAAAGAAATGGGACTTGTTTAACCTGCCCAGCTCCCTAGAAATCTACTCGAGAGTAGTAACATCCCATAAGGCTAAAGAAGGCAAAACATCGTAGGGTATTTAGCAGATCTTTTTCCAAACAAATATTACAAGAGCTGGCAGATCAAAAGCAGAAATGGAAAAGCCTGAGAAGAAACTACGCAGTGGTAGCAGCTGGAAATGTTCCAGCAATGGGCTCAGAATTTCATAGATGTTTTTTAAAATGAGAACTGTGCAGAATAACAAAACTTTGAAAAGGAGTTCTATATTTTAAGGGGTTTTAGTTTCTAAACTTTGTTTTTTCAGCTTAACACATTTTAAATATAAGCTGCTCTTAAATTGATATGAAATTGGGTCGATTTCTTAGCAGTTTTATGCTGATGCTTCTCAAAACCAGTTCAGTTTTAACCTTTCAAAGGGGAAAACAAAAGCCATGGATATCCATTACCATGTAATAAGCTAAAAGCTTATCATGGTTAAAAATTCCTGTAAAAACTCTACAAAACTCCACTAAAACTCTCTATATAGTTGAAGGACTTACTGACAACAAGCAGGAATAACTGTTTCAGAGAGCACTTTCAAATCCCTCTTTTGGGGGAGCATAATATATATTTTTTTTCCACTTCCTACTTAAATAGATTCCCTAATTTTCTAAGAAAACATCTGCACTCCAATTCTCTTGGCTACTTGGTTGCTTCCCCATTAAGAGAACATTTCCAGCCTACTCCAGGAACACAAATTCCTGTACTTACAGCAAAAGGTTGTACAAAGCACGATGCGGAATCAGGGCCTGGGCTAAATGAAGTGGAATCTCCCTAACTAGAATTTACTCAAGAGGTTGGAGTAATTGTAAAACTTCTGTCCTGGTACAAAGCCATCAGAGGAACAGGGATATCAAGATTTAATTTTTTATGTTGGCCTGTTTTGATTACACTGATTTTTTTATAATACAACTTTGAAAGCATTTGTCACTTAACGACTCCGCTGACTTTGGAATTCACACACCTACTTAATAATAGGCATTTTTAGAACACTGGAATGTAGAAATTCATTTTAAATGCTCCCACTTTAAAATAGGATTCAGTCACATGATTGCACCTACCGTATTCACACGAGACTTTTGAGACAGAGGTGTAATTAAAACCCATTGTTCATCAAATGTATCTTTATGTCAAACACAGGCAGCAGAATCATGAAACAAAAGGCTATCCGGGCTGCAAAATGCAGAGCTTAAAACTTATTTACAGTCCTCATTAATTCAGGACTTAAGCAATTCACGTTAGGAAATCCTGAATCTCTCAGGTCAATTAATTTGCTATGTAAGTACAACTTATAAATCAAGTTACAAGCGTTTTGACAGGATTTCATGTTTTAAGAGCTTATTGGTGCATTGGAGAAATTCCCAAGAAATCCTACCCTGTAATTTCTGAACACCTCCACTTCACCGTCGCCTCGCAGGAACCAGCTTTTAAGCTCCCCAATTCATAAATGTAATTAAATAATTACATTAGTGCTAATTAACATGAAACTGCAGATTATTTAAGCGCAAAAAACACTATTCAACTTCTTAATTATTCTTGTTCACACAGCATTTCCTTTTGCTCAGGCGCCCTAGGTGCAAATAAAGCATCCCATCTGCTCGTAATTAGAACTAAATAATTTCAGAGAATGTAGCTTATCATTTTGACTGCACATTTGATTAAAAACAGTGTACAAGCAATATCCTGGCTTATTGCTGTAACAGCAACAACACACACAGGCCCGTGTTTTCCTATCATTAAAGGAAACTGAAAACATTATCTGTTATTTCAGAGGGAGGAAAAAAAAAAAGGACAACTTTTTAGTTCATTTCATACAGATGAAAGCAAATTACAGCAAATCACCTCTCCACTGAATAGCAGCCCCCACATAATGACTTTATTTGCTTAATCCCCAAATTAAACGCCGTTTCGAGCGAAGGCCCCGTGTTATTACTCTCATCATGTCGAGAACATTTTCCTGCCGAGACCAATTTGAATAAAACAAGGGGCCTTCCTTGAACTCAATCAAGGAGTCATAATGTGGTGGGTAATAGAGGTTGCTGATAGATTTGCAGGCAAAAGTGTTATACCTAATGATGGGATATGGATAATAGTCCTCCTGGAGGTCCTGATGCGATTCCAGTTGGCTGCCAGATGCTAAAAATCAAGAAGAGCATTGATCAGTGACAGGAAGCTGCAGTGGATTCATCTAGTCAAACTTCAGCTGGTTTTTCCACTGTACAGTTAAGCCAGGCATAAATTATATTAATTGATTTAATTACATACTTAAAACATCTTCCCCAATTAATTTAATTAGGTGGCTACATGAAGCTACTGGCAGGGGAAGATTGGAGGCTGCTCACTTAATTAACAGAATATGAATGAAAAAAAAAAAGAAAGCAAACATAAATGAAATTGTGAGCACTAATTAAGAGGCTGTCTGCAAACTTAAATACTTTCTGACAAAGTGGTGACAGGAACGTAGAAGAGAGAGGGATTTTTTTTTTCCTTTTTTTTTCTTCTCCCAGCAAATTAAGTGCCACAAGGTATATATAAGGAACTAAAGTAATGCAGTTAAAACATTGATTTTCTGACAGAGCTGCTGAAGTTAAAGCGAAGGGACGTTTTCCATAGAAAGGCTGCAACAGATTTTGCAGCCAGAAAGGCTGAATCTCTGATGAAGGATGAAATATGAGACTCGGACAAGTGGATGCTTAAAGGGGGAAAGAAAAAAACCCACCGTGGAAACAGCTTATTGCAATCAGTGAAGCAAGAGATGTTTAGAAAAGAAGCGCTGCCGTAACAGCTGGTAGCACTGCACACCTTGGCCCTGATGTAAAAATTCTCCAGGTGTCTCCGACGTGATTCCTTCAGGGTCTTTTTCACACGTGCCATGTGCTGATGCCAGAGCCAAGAACTGGCGATCACACCTGCTGCCCACTGCTGCTGCCTGGAAAGGATGTAGGCTTTTCTGGCTCGATGGCACCGCCACGTCGCTTGGATCTTTGCAGCGGCCGTTTCGATGCCCTCTTGGCCTTTGTCTCTTCGGCCAGGTCGATTTAAGAGCTTTTCCACAGTTGACTGATTCTTTATCACTGACAGAATGTCACTTTTGGTGGGATACTCGTTAAGCTCAAAGTCCGATGCCATTTCTGCCAACGTTTGGCAGTTGATTGTAGCCAAGGGTACAGCACGAAGCTTTTCGGCGCGTTCCAAAAGGACGACAACGCTCCCCCAAGATGAACAAGAACGTTGCTTCAACGCCAGAAGGCCGGGAGCTTTCCGGTCTATCGTGCCGTGGTAAACAGCAATTTCATCCTCAAAGCACAGATCCTGGGAGGACTGACGTGGAGATGTTTGCAGGGGCTGTGGGAAGAGAACAGCCACAGATTAAGAGTCGTTGTTGATCATAAATGAGAGCTCCAGAGACACCACTGTATTAGTATTTATGCCTCAACTGTGGCAAGTGGTGCATCTGAAAAACGCTCGGATTGATTTGATAGAACAAGAGCAAATGGCTTGAAGTTGAGCCAGGGGAGGTTCAGGATGAATATTAGGAAGATTTTCTTTACTGAAAGGGTTGTTGGGCAATGGAACAGCCTGCCCAGGGAGGTGGTGGAGTCACCATCCTTGGAGGTGTTGAAGAGCCGGGTAGATGATGTGCTCAGGGACATCTCTTAGTGATTTTGATAGGGCTGGGAATAAGGTTGGACTTGATGATCTCAAAGGTCTCTTCCAGCCAAAGCTATTCTCTGATTTATACATCAGAACCACAAAGTCCAGCCCAGCTTGACCACAAAACCCATTGCCACACAAGGACCTCGGAGGCCACGCAAGGTCACGAGAGTTTGTACAAAAATAAGTGAATTGCACAGAGGAACTCTGCTTCAGTTCCCCAATCTAAGCAGGAAGCTCTACAGTGATTCACCAGAGAGTAACTGCAGTAATGTTCTTCCACGGACACCACCTTGGTGTTTCCCAGGAGAAGGGGCAACATCCTGCCATATAAATGCAAATGGGGTAAAATTTGGAATAGAAACATTCCTGCCTCTTAACAGGACTCTGTATTTCCTGGCAGCTTTAGCCAGCAACTCATCACCTTTGATTTCCAAACTAAGTGCATTACCAGCAAGCTATTTTTAGTTAATTATTTTCATTGACATTAATAACTCATCCATCTCCATTTCTCAAGTTTGCTTTAGCTTTGATTCTCTGTTCTCCTCTTTCATTTCCAGATCTCCTCAATGGCACAAAAGTCAAAAAGTCTGTCAAGATCAAGCAAAACTCCAGAGAGGTTGCTATGGAAGACAATAATTAGCCATAAAAAGAAAGGAATGTTCCTTTTGCACGGGGATCAAGAACAATCAGCAAGCATTAAGCAGTCAAGGTCAAACTCCCCTAGAGTCTTCTGTAAATATAAAGGGAAACACTACATTTGCTTAACTGCGGTGAAGCAGATTTAGATGAGACATTAAAAAACTCTTTTATAACAGTAAAGATAGTTAGTTAAGCACTGGAACAGATGGCCGAGGGAGACTGTGGAGTTGCTATCGCCCAAAGTTTTCAGAACAGGTTAGAAAAACATCTGTTTGCAATATTACAGGTACAGGTAATTCTGCCTGGAGGTCTAGATAACCTCATAACATCCTTTCTAGACTTATTTTCTAAGATGCTGTGAAAGAAACAGACAAATTTAGGTGAAAGACTTGAGGAAGTAGAAACTGGCAATATATGTTGTATCTCCTATTTCACTTCAATATTTATGGTTTACTGGATTGGGTTCAACTCCCTCTGTACCAGTCCGGTGCTTTACAGCCACTTCCAGAGGTGGTTTCATCTCTGGTGAAGCCAGCATGAAAAGCACGACTGAAAACCTCCTTATCCTCACTCAGTACCTGTGTCGGGGAAGGAATCTGCAGCTTGGATTCCAACTGCTGAGCTGGATATGTCCACACTGGCTTTGATTTACTTGTTGAAACCACGGAGTTGCGTGGTGCACTGCTGCCTTTACTAGAGGAATATGTGCCACAAATGGCTTCCTTTGGGTTTGGGAAGGTGGTGGTGTCTTTATTCTCAGGGTCCACCCTGCTACTGATCTCTCCTGTGCCAAAGAAACAAAATCGATCGTGGGTTTCACTGTTAGAAGAGCAACAATGGCATCAAATTGATACTCTGCCACTTCCCACCAGGTACTGGCATGCCCCAGTTTGCTCTCACACCCAAGTGGGTTGCAAATTTCAGTTTTAATCTATAATGTTTGAAAGTTTGTAATATGCCAGCCAATGGCATACCCAGGATAACATGAGATAAAATATTAGCACTTAGACTTCAGGTTAGTCCACCTATAATCTTAGTTTTCAAGCACCTCATTTCATTAGGAGAACTTTGAAAACTTCTGGGGTTGCTGCTGAGCCTGCTGCTTGTTCCCTTCCACCCTGACAGCACGTGCCACAAGTGGCTGCAGCAATATCAGTTTTGAGTGTATTTTGTGATAGATCAGAATCCCATCAGCTTGCCCAAAGTATATTCCCTTGTTAGGAGCCACTCAATCACACTGGCAAAAAAAAGATGCTTGATCAACCCTTTAAAGTCACAACTTAAAGTACTGTTGGCTTGACACAAACACCAGTGGTCAGAACTTCAGATTCAGGTGCTGAGAATTTGAAACATGCAGGTAAGAAACTACCAGGATTTCAAACGTGAGCAGGACCAAATTCTCACAGGGATTATGAAATCCCATTTCTGTTTGTTTGCAAGACACAAAATGCTCCCGTATATCTTTAGGCACTCAGTAGTCTTAAGAATCTGAGTGAGTGCTCCTTAGACACCCTCATGAGAGAAAACAAGGGCCTGAAAGTGAAGCTGGAGATGCAATTGATGGTTGTTATCAACTCTCTGTACTCACCTACAGCTGATTTCTTGTGCTGCCTGTGAAATTCATGGAGAGGTGCTGGTTTAGATACAAGAGGGGGTGTCTGAAGAGTTCTCTTTGCTGCTGGAGAGATAAGCTTTTGATCAGTTAAGCCCCAAATACCTGCAAGAAGATGACTTTACTGAACAATTTGTACATATCCAAGCTGTGAAAGAATAAATTAGTAGCAATAAAGAAAGAATTAAACAAAGGCAGACCCAAATTCTTCCAATCCTAAACCAAAACTAGCAAAGCAGCAGTTTTCTTTTATTGAAGGATTCATATCTTTCAGTGTTGAGTATTTTACCTTCAAGGAAGGTGAGCTTTGCCTCCAAAGACTGACAAACCCACGAAGGACATTGTAAGAAGGAAATATATGCTTGTACAATAGCTCTTGAATATGCAGACTGGATGGGAATTGACACCCCAAGATTGAATTACTAATAACCAGATGTTCATCACCACTGTTTATTCCAACCACCTTCAGTCACACCAGAACCCTCCATCACACACAATTCTTCTTTCCAGCAGCAACTGAACTTTGTGAATTACAAGGTAAGTGACTCAGGGAGGATGATGCTCCATATATGCAATGCCCTAAGTTAGCTACTACATGAAGTAAGTAGCCTGAAGTCAATCTCTGCCCTTTGTAACATTTGAAATCCAAGTTTTAAGGTGCAAAAAAATTCCATTACCAGATACCTGCTGCCAACAGCAAACACCACTGCCTACGTAGCATGCATCAGGTGGCAACAGTACCCAGCTGGGCTCCTGAGACTCACCTTTTGTTACATCATCTTTTAACTGGGGTAAGGGAGAATCCACGTGGTGAGAGGCAGGCAAAGCCCAAAGGTTGCTAACTGAATGACCTTTCACTGTCTTCTGACTCCACATCTAGGATGAGACAAAATCTTTTAGCAAAGAGATATCTGGGATTTGCAAAGACACACTTTTCTACTCTTGAGATAATAAATAATAAAAGTTCTGCTATGAATATTTTCATTAAGATTTAATAATGTACCAGCACAAGCACTGCTTTTACCACTTAACATGCTACAGTATTGTCTAATGTCATTACTTGAGTCATTTCAAATGAAGTTAATTAACTCCAGTTAATGTTTAGTAACTTCTGCTATGGAAAAAAAATAAATCAGTGTACTAGTTAATAAAGGAGTCACAAGAAGTTTGCTCACTTTTAATGAGCATTGTGGAAACGAGGTATTTCTTGACAGAACTGTCTTTAAATATGTAAAATACATATAGAGGCAAAGCAACAGGAAGAAAAGTACCTTCAAATACATTAATAAACTTTTGCTGGTAAGATCACCAACAGAATTCAAGTATTTGAAACTACTCCCACATCAGGGACCAGTATCATGGCCTTTTGAAGTTTCAGGTTCCTTAAGGACAGCAGGGAGTGACACAATGTGATGTGGAGACACATGGCTGTGCTAATGTGGGGATTAAAGGTGCCTTACTTGCCCAGTTAACTTGTGTTTGCCTGAAAAGACTGGAACCTGGTGGTTCTAAGCACCAGGAACTCAGGCAGTGACACAAGTTGCTGTGGGACAGTGGTATCATGTCTTAGTGTTGCACTTAGTATCTCACATACAGAGCACTGAGCAAGGAAAATGATCTATTACCACCTTAGACTTCAGGAATACAAATGCAAAACCTGGGTGTTATCATCTACCTTTCTTTTTCTCTCTCCAATACCTCCAGTATCTTCAGTTTCTTTCTGCCTAGGAATACACACACTGCTCCATTTGCAGTGTGGGTTGTACTCAACTCCTGAGGACACAGAGACCTAGAGAGCTGCAGATGTCCCTGCTCCCTGCAGGGATGTTGGACTAGATGACCTTGAAAGGTCCCTTCAGAACCAAACCAGTCTGTGATTGTATGATATTCAGTGAGCTTAAACCATCAGAGCACACACAGCTTCAGGATGATCACTGATGGTGAAATGCCACCAGGAAAAGATTATATTGTTCTCTCTTGCTTGGCTGATGCTAGAAAAATCAGAGAATCATCAAACTGTTGGATGAGACCTTGAAGATCATCAAGTCCAAGCATTCCCCCAGCACTGCCAGGGCACCCCTGACCCCTGGCCCTCAGCACCACAGCTCCACGGGGGGCTTGGAAACCCCTCCAGGGGTCCCAGCAGGAAAGAACATTGGGACAGGCTGAACAGAGCTCGGCAGAGAAACGGGCAGGTAAGACCGGGATATGTTCTGGATGCAGTGTCAGGGAAGTCCCAAGGAACAGAAAGAGAAAAGGGGGAATGGATTTGGAACAGATCTCAAGGTCCCCCAGTCTGATCTTTAGTCAGCAAATAGCTGTGAAACCCAATAAAAACCCCAAATGTCCCAAGCTTTTCTGGGTGACAGTTACCAGTTACTCCAGTGGCTAGAAATTCTTACACTGGATAGAAATGTTTGAACACACGATGAGTTTTATGGAAGACAACCTAGTGCCATGTGCTGGAATGTTGGGGTTTTTTTCTTTGCTTAAAAAACCCCCAACCCAATCACCATATTATGAATTATAAATTACCTTAAAATAATATTAGATACATAACATTGGAAAGCTAAGAAGCACAGATAGATCTTCAGGATGGGAGTAATGGTATTTACCTCTTTTTAAAGAGTTCATTGCAATTTCCTGATTTAAAACACTAGGTTTCAAGGACTGATTATTATGCTCAAGTACAGCTCTTAATACAAGATCCAGGCCACGATTGGGATCTTTTGAGCACTATTGGGTCATAATGAGTGAATAACATCAACCTTCAACTTTAAATTCTGAAGAACTGCTTCTAATCCTACTAGGGAAATGAGATAGATCAAAATAAACTATTATAATTTTTCCTCCCAATTTGTATAATAACACTGTCCACCAGAGACATTAGGGAGATAGAAAGCATGGAGTCTTTATCATAATGGAGAATCTCTGGGAAGAAATCACAAGCACTCATTTTAGTTATGGCCATTATGGAGCATTATGCTTTAAGGGATCTAGATGTATGAAGCTTCACATCCTCCTGTTCCAAGAAAATAGCAATAAGCATATAACAAAGATTAACTTTATACCAGCTGGCGTGTAAGTGGCTCGATACTGAGAAAAGGAAACAATAAACCACACTTTCCTCCTCACTCTCAGTCCCAGCAGTTTGTTGAGGATGTAACAAAAATATATAAAAAGAAAGGAATTTAATTAAATGGTGACTCCTTTTGTATCAGTAAAGCAGCACTGATTTTACTGGTGGTCAGTTTTAGCCTAGTTTAAACCCCCAGAGTTTTGTGGTGATAAAGAGCACTATGAAACACATGTATTTCATTTGTGCTCAGAGATGTAATAAGCTACAGAGAAAAGCAATTCAGGTGGAATGTACGAGTTCAAAAGCAGCCTAGAGGGGTTTTGTTAGTTTCGTTTTTATTTGTTTGTTTGTTTGTTTTTAAACTAGTGATACACATTTAATTCCTCTTTGCTGTATCCTTTAATTTCTATAAAGTCCCTGGCAGGTGCCATTAAAAGCAGGACAGATGCAAGTAATGTAATTTAAGCTCATTTACACTGCTGAGTGCCACTGTGACTCCCTTGGTTACACAGTACAGGCAACACAGCAGAACTGTGGAGCTGACCCAACCAGTTACCTATGAAAATCCTACCCAATCCACACACCCTCCTTCCACTTCCTTTCGTGTCCTCTTTGCTGTATCAGCTGCCCTCCTGAAGACTTGGGAGAGATAGCCAAGCAAAACTTGACAAAATGCTTTCACCCTTCAGTTATTTTCACTCAAATTAAGCCAACTCGATTACAACAGGAAGACCTTAAAACTAATATTAGGAAAAAGGTTCACTTTTAGCACCAATTTATTGGTTTATTACTATTATTCAGTGATTTAACTGCAAAAAATACTTAAAAGATTGCACCTTGTTAAAAGGTTTTCAATAGACTTCCAGCTAATGCCAGTGCAACTGAAAACCTCTACTCACACGTGCATTTTTTTATGGCATAAACACAAAACCTTGTGAATTTAATACCAGATATTCCAGACCTGGCAGCTCCAAACTAGCAATTTAACATTTGAGGTGTAGATGGATCCAAACCACCACAGAAACAAAGGATCACACCCAATAACCCCACTAACCTGTGGGCACCTGAGCTGGCAGAACTCAAGCAACTGTTGCTGCGACGAGGAGGTTGGAACCTGAAGTGTTTTCCTGTCCTCTGGTGAAGTTTGGTCTGAAGATTATGATTCAGCAAGTGTGCTCTGCTGAAGTCAGCACACAGCCTGCTTCATCACGGGTACTTTTAAAGTACAGTTTTATAGGGCTGGAAGGGAGCACTTAATTTGCAGTGCAGATTAAGGTTTCCTTGCTTTAAAATATGCTTGGAGTGTGCTGAAAAAAACCTATTTTTTTCATTTCAAGCACTTCTGAGTGTAATTAACCTGGGACATGAGAAAAACAATTCTATTACCCTTTCTAAAGTGTTTTTCTCCTGTGGATAAACCTCTCCCACTTGATTTTTTTTTTCTTTTTTTTTGCTTCAGTTTAAATAGGGCACTTGTTGTAACACCAGAGGGATTTTCTGATTAGTTTTCTATTTGTTTTCTTTTTACCTAGACAGCAATATTTAACTAGAACAACTCTTTTTTTTAAATACATTTATAAATATGCTTTTTCCTCTCAGTAGAAGAATAGAGACTAGCATTAAAAACAGAGAAAAGACACCACTGTGTAGCAAAACTACAGTTTATCAGGGAGGAAGATTAGATAGATGAGGTTTGGGTAAGCAAATAACAGGAAACCAGAGCTTGAAAGCAATGGTAGAAGAGGTCTATAACAATAATTTCCTGATGATCTTCTCCCAGTTGTCACCTGCCTTCCTATTTCTTATGACAAAGCTCCTATTGAGATGATGCAGACAGTTCACAAACCCTACAAAGGGAAGGAGGAAGCACAGTGAAATAAAAGCAGTGGAACTAAAGTCAGGTTTCGATAGGCTCAGGAAGGAGCTGGAAGAAGGCAAGTCTAATTGGAAGAAACTGGAACTCCACTGGATTGTCTATTGCACAGATAAATGCTAGAGAAACAAGCTCCAAGTATTCCAGAGATGAAGCAGGATAGGAAGGATAGCAAGCTGTCAAGCTTGATAAATCAAGAAAGAGGAAAAGCATATGGAAAATGGGCATATTGATGGCTGCTGGTGGAGGCAAAGGGTAAGATAAAATGAGATGTGAGTAGAAAGAAACTTGTGGTTAATAAAAAATGACATCATTAAGTACATTCATAATTATCTTGCTAGCTAGGAGTAGAATCAGCTCAATTGTAGTGTCAAAGGGAAGAGGTTTCAGGCTACCTTAAAGGCTAAAGAGAGTAGAAAGTGCTCAGTGGTTGTGAAATTGGCTGGTCCAGATGAAATATGCTCTAGGATACTGAAAGAACTGTCTAAAGCCATCTCAGAACTGCTGGTGTGAGTCTTGTAGAATGGAAAATATACTAGAAGACTGGAAAAGACCACAACAATACCATCAGCTTAATCTGGTAAAGTACTCCTAGTGTGGACAGAGCTGGCAAAGCTCTACTGGTATTGGGAAACCTCTTCCCACAAGCAAGTTTTACCAGTAGAAGTGTGGGTTTGTCACTGGTGGGATGGAAAATACACTGGAAGACTGGAAGAGAGCATAGTGCCTACCATTAGAAAGGGGCAAAGGATGTGTGCAGGAATTCTGGCCTTTTTGGTTTAACTGCAATTCTGGGAAGAAGTCTTAACAGAAATAAGCAGACAAGCCAGTTATGAACATCTGGAAAGCAACAAATCCACGGGAGCAACTTGAATCTGCCAAAATCAAATCTGTCAGACCAATATATTGGGGTTTTTTCTACAACAGGTTTGCCAGCACTGCAAATAGGAGAGAAAAACTTAAGTACTACATATCCTGTCAGGCTTTAGAAGCTACCTGATCATGATATTATATAAGCAAGCTAAATAAGGTTTGGACAAACTTAAGAGAGGTGGAAAGCTGCTTCGATAACTAAGCTGGGAAGAACTCCTATGGCAATATTGAAGGATGCTGAGAGGGTGCAGCTGGTCTGTTCCTGACTGTTACAAAGCCACAGAACCTGCTGTTGACACAGGAGAAGGAGGAGCTATCTACAGTTTAAGCAATGGGGGAGAAAAAAAAATCAGTTTGGACAGTAAAAAGCACTCAACTGAGGTGCAATGTGATTTCCACTCTTTAGTCTCCACCATGGAATCACAGAAAGAAGAAAAAAAGAGGTGAGAAGGGATTTCTGTAGGCTATCAAGTCCAGCCTTGAGTATGCTACCCACAATAGATCAGGTCAGCTTTGGTTTTCTCTAGATGAGAATTACTGCAGGATTTCATTGCATTTTCTTGTTTCCCAGCCTTACAGTCTAAAGGGTGCTGTTTTCTGTGCTGATTTACAGCCTGAGCAGCAAAGCAAGGAGACTGTATCAAAGAATTATTTCACTCGTGCTCCCATCACCTACCAGCTTCTACTGGGAGAAAGAATCTTGTCCTGACAGTTGAGCCAAATAATCTTAATAATAAATGGTAAATAAAGCAAGTATTTAACTCTAGTTTCAAATAACTTCATTTTGGTCCTCCCAGCCTAAGAACCAGCACACAGAGTTCAGTGTAGAAATACTGGATGATAAGTAAAGGACAAATTCTCACCAGGGTCAGGGAACTACTCTAGAGACCAATGAGTCAATCTGTAAGTCCCTGTAAGAGATTTAACATATGAGTAGTTTTTATGAACAGTTCAAGATTTCCAAGTAGCAAATTGTATAGGAAATGAAAATTTGTCCTTGTTCTGATCTACATAGTCCATCTTTTTAGCTACCTAATGATGACTAGTTTCCCTTAGATGCAATGCTAAGTTATTAATACATATTATTTCCCTCAGATTTTGTTTATCTACAGAAAAGAAAGGCCAGTTTAAACAGAACCCCCTTAATCCTTCAACATGAAGCAACGAGGCTCCCCTAACAACAGGTCTTATATGTTATTCTTACCTACTTTAAGCTCTTAAAGTAACCAGAGATGGCTCTGAACTGTCCATTTTCCATGTTCTTGGAAAAGAATCAAGCTTTGCTCCTTTTCTGGCCTCCCCCAGCTCTCCCAGACATTTACCTCTATGAAAATTCTGCTATAACAGGTGCAAAAGAGAATAGCCGGAGAACACGGGTGAATCCCACATCTGCTTTCTGAACGAGGCAACAGAAGCAGCACAGAAGGAAATAAGAAAGACAATTGCTGGCTCAAACTACGATCCATTTTACTCGTAGGCAAAGGGCCAGCTTACAGGAGGCAGAATGAGCAGGACCAACTTATTGGAATTCAGGGGTGGGCCTCCCTTCTTGTCCGGAGACAGCTGTAAACCAGCAGCCCATAGCAGCACAAGCAGGCACCCAGTTTTGTCAAGGAATGCTGATATGTACAACACCACCTTCAGCACCCCTGCCTAACAAAATGACAGTCAATCTCCAATTCCAGATGACAAGAACTGGATAAAAACTTAAAACAAATGGTGACCTTTCAAAAGATTAATTTGTTTACCAACAAAATGTTCTACGTTTGTCATCCGAGATGGGGGTGACCTTCACATTCCCATTTCTGGGTTGGAAGGATGCTGACTATAGTCATCTGTTAAGTTATCTCTCTCTAGCCAATTATTTCCTTTTTAGTTTTAGTGACAAGAAGATTTTATTAATTTGCCAGGCTGCTTATGATGATTCCATACCATAATACAAATGCAGCAAGCTTCTTCTGAGTTACTGTAGTGTAACAGCAATTTGTTTAAGCCTCATTCTGCTACCACTGCCAAATTATGCTTTGACTGTAATTATAGCCATATGCATAGATTTAAAACACAATCAGGTCTGGAGGACCAAAAGACCTGGTTTGCTTCTACAACTTCTTCTAGGGCCTTGAAATGAAAAGAAGCACCCTGATTTGCCTTGCTTTGGAAAGGAACAGACTTTCGGTGCGAAGCGTGATTAGCATGATGCAGATCCTGAATAAAGAATGACAAAGTGAGGATGGGATTAGAATGGTTGTGCTCAAATAAGTCAGCTTAAAGAAAACCAACCCCACCACAACCCAGAATCACTGCCATCACCATTAGAGCCCCACTGTATAAGATGCAACTCGTAAAGGCTAGAAATCATCACCGTATTAAATTCTACCTCATGAATATATTAAAAGGTTCCTAAGTTTACAGTATAATATACAAGAAAACAAGACCCAAAAAGCACCAGTATAATTCTAGAAAAGAACAGCAGTCTGAGGAAAAAGAAAGGGAGAGTTGGGAAACTTTTCTACACTGCAGCACTAGGTCAGAATTATTTTTGCTGCAATTCCGATTACTCTTTGTTTTGCAAGACACTCCATGGAAATTATACATATTTAATAATTAGCTACTCATTATTTTTGTTATCCAGACACAGGCTACAAAACAAAGCAATGCTCATTGTGTTTCAACCAAAATGACAGTCCTTGTTTTAAGAGAGCTACAAAACTTCACAGCGGGTGAAGCATTAGTGCTTCCAAGACCCAGAAAGGTAAAAAGGGCAACAGTTAATTGTTCTTAGTTTCTGTCATAAAATCCAGCATCAGCAACTTTCTAATACCAAAAGAGCAAGACAAGATGACATTTTTCATCACACAATGAGATCCTTACTAATAACTTTTCAGACTGCTGGAAGGGCAGGATAATAAAAGGTCCATGTAGATTTGTGCTTGACCTATCCAGTCACCTCTGAACCAGGCTGGTTTTAATCTCAGCCCATTTTTAAATGCTGGGGTCTCCTTCAAACCTCAGATGCTGACAACTGTTGGAAAAAAAACCTGACTGCAGCTTAACAGAGCAATTAGTTTTTAATTTCTTTCAATGAGAGTCCTTCTGCCACTGATTATTAATTATTTTTTTGGAGATCATCTTCAAACTCCTGCACCTATCTAGGGCATGGGCGTGGGTGTGCGAGCGGGTGTGTGTACAAATATTGCCCTCTAATGGCTGATTAGTAAAACCAGGGGAGGTAGCACCTCATTTAATTCTTGGAGCTAACTTCAATTGGTTTGGTTTTATTTAAAAAAAGCAACAAACAAACCCCAAACCTCTAAAGACCGTGGGATTTCAGAGCTGCAAGGACACATCGATTTATTTCTGTGGCTATTGGTGATCTATAACCATCTTTCCACTAAGTGTTGGTATAGATCACATTTAACAACGTCTTAATTCACAACAGCAGCAGTGGATTTGGCAAAATTTTACCCCTGGTGAAGCCAGAACAGTTCAGAACACAGGTTAGTTAAGAGGATTTGAAAACTTCTAATGAAGTCAAATAAATTCGAGGTAGGAAATACCTACTTGTTTTTTTTTCAGCCCGTCTCCCTGCCACAAACAATTCCTTAGCAACTGTAAATATGTATCAGGGAGCTTGACTAATTTCCACTAAGTGTTTGTAATTTAAGTCAGCAGTCAGAAGTTTTCTCTGATCAGTATCTGTGTTTCAGCAAGAGTGGTAAAACACATGGCTCTCCACAGTAGTATAATATTCCTCTCTGCGAGTGTTTTAGAGTGGTTCTAAAAAGCTATTAGCCATGATGCTTTTCTCTAATTAACTCTATATCACAGGGTTAGACAAATCACCTCTTAGTCTGGGCAGCAGCTTTCAAAAGAAAAAAAAAAACACAACAAACCCACAACTCATTTTTTATAAGTGGCAGCTTACAACTGTGCTGTTCCCTGAGCCTGTTTCTGTTGGTGTAAAGCAAACACCCCAGAATGTCTCTTACAGCACCAGGCTTGCTGCACAATGCTTCTAGTACATAAATTCTTGGAGAAGAGCATCCTTGGGCATATTCTTGCCTGTGGATCACAGTGCTGTGCTAAATTTGTGAAAGTAATTGATCTTTGGAGGGATGCTTGGGCTTGTTTGGGGTTTTTTTAAAGCACACTTAGCAGAAAATGTCATCATTTGTTTGAGAGAAGCAGCAGTTGAAGAAGAGAAATTTGGAGGAAGCAAAAGTTAGATTTTGCATAAGTTGGATATTCTCAGAGCAGAGAGAAGAAAGGGGAAGGGTGGTTTGATGGCCACTAGTCAGGATACTCTTAGGAGAGTGTTGTGGAAGTGCTCAGGCTCAGTTTGGGTAGATAACTGTTTTGTACTAAGGCAACCAACTTGACTAGGGATAAAAGAAAGGCTGTGCTTCAGAGTATCTTGTAGCTTGACAGTGAGGACACTTGGGATCTACAAGACCTGAAAATATCTCCATATGGAAAGGAAGGATCTGAATCTGCCCCTCATATTGCAAAGTCAGTGCTCCCAGCATGGAGCTAAGAAGTAGAACTCGACATTCCTCCCCAAAACACATCAGAGAAATAAGATGCAAACAACACCTCAGTTTCTGGAGTCACTTTAGGATTCTGACTGTCTTTTGCTGTGTATTGATGTCAAGAATTAGGAAATGATGAGGTACTTCAAGTTTTTATTCAGGTCTGATAGGTATTCATTTTAATAGTGAAAACTAATACATATAACAAACCCATAAGATAATTTAAGTTACTTACAGGAGCAGATTTTTTCTTCATTATAAGTGGCAGCCTGGTCTCGTAGCTCTGTTGTTTTAAAGCAGCTTTATTGTTGGTGTCCTCTGGGTCAAGCATAATTTTCATCTCCATTTCCACCTGCTGCTGAAAGATATAATAGGCAGAGTCTTAAAAGAACCACTCTGAGACAGAAGTGTTTATAAGCAGGACTGGGTTAACACCTTCTTAGATTTGAAATATTATGATAAAAAACCCCACAGTATTTGACACACAGACCTGGGCAAACAATGAAGTGCTTTTCAATTAGATGGAAAACCTAGCAAGTGGTACTCCTCAAAAATGTGTTTTTGCCAGTTTGCTTCAAACAACTCCATTACAAGCTCTGAAATTCCCAAGTTTGCACACCTTTGAATTATATTTTGACTGGAGAGGACAATCAGGTTTGAGTCACTTGATTAACATTGGTCATTTGTGAATTCCATTTGCCTGTGTGAAGAGCAGGGTGCTTTACACACACCCTACCTATGGGGAGTGTGTTCTGTGGGTGTTCATCCCTCAGATGGTTGTAACAATCCAGTCTACCTTGGATTCTTTGGTTCATCTTAAAGCATTTGCTTAAGTTTACACCTGGCTCTGCATCCAGGGTCATATTATCTCCCAGTACATTTACTTTTACCACTGCTAACTAGACTCTGCACCCAACAGGGTTTCTCTACCAACTGTTGCAGAATGAGGAATAATCCTCAAGTGGCAGAAATTAATGTATCCCTAGAGAAGTCACCAGAGCTAAGGTAATTCAGAGGAGCTGGGGGCCTGGTGGGCATGTCCTTAATTCCTGTCACATGGATATGGGAATATAAAAAGGTCCCTTACATAATAACCTATTTATACACAAGAACTCTCTGCTGATAGTTCTACTGCATAAACACAAAAATAAATGTATGAGAATTCTATTTTGCAGCAAACAAAGTAGGCAATAAGAATCTTAAGACCCATTAGATGTATATTTCAACTATTAAACAATTGTATTAGTTTGTGAAAGCACTAAAAATGGTTTCATTTCTTTATCCACACAATAGATTATCTTCTTTTGATAGTAATTACAAGCAGATGTATCAATGAGATGCTCATTTAGATTTGGGTTTGTAAGAAGAAAAGTTATTATCCAAGCCAATTACTCTGTTACCCACATGGCTGCACAGAGACAGAAAGTTCAATTTTCACCTCATCAGTGATTTTGTGGTATTTATTTTATTACTATAACACACCGCTGTACAGCAAGGAAACTGCTTGTGCTATTAAACAAGAATTGGGGGAAAATTGAGTACCTTCTCAATTAAAATAGGAGATGATTCACAACGCAGGCTCCCTGCTCCCACTGACAGCGAAAGGATCGATGCTGAAGTGGCAGATTGCACACAGCATAACAAGAATTGAAATGCTTCATAAAAAACCAAACCCAAACTGATACAAATGACTTTGTCAGCATAGACGTATGGCAAGTGATAATTCTACATTTGCAGGAGCTGGAGCAGATGGTAGCATAGGTCTCTTCCATCTATATTATCCACCCATCTCTATTATCCAAAGTCTTAAATTCATCTTGAACCATCTTGATGCAGAGTAGGAACAAGATGAGACTGGCAAGGCCAACAGCATATTGTTGCTAATATAACACCCAACGAGAATAAGAATTATTTTGCTTACTTATTAACATGGAGGGTACAGAACAAAGTTGATGTGTTCAGTACAGTTAAATGGAGCAAATCTCGCTCGACTTCAACGGTCATTTCTGAGCAGAGGGCATTTTTATCTTGAGAAAATGTCACAAATCTCATTCACTAGGCAATTCTGTTTCTCAGATGCATGTGGTGCCTCATTTCAAAGGGAATCCAGTTCCTTTGTGCATGGAGTACAATGTATTCATTCTTGAAACTGTATTATTGGTAACTAAACCACTTTCCACACCTCACTCTTTATGTTATTTGTATATTCTAGAGCCCCCTAGAAACAATTTCTCATTTAAATTTGTAATTCTATTAAGGATGAGAGAACATTAACAACTTCTGTGTATTAAGAATGCAAAAGTATCAACTTGTAGAGGAAAAAAAACAGAGAAAAAAAGCCAAAAAGAAAAAAAAAAAACAAACAAGAACCCTGAAGCAGCACAGGCATCAGTTCAGGTATTTTTAAATTAAGCATGTTTAAAAAATAAAATAAATAGAACTTATGCACCTACCAGGTATGGATAACAAAACAAAATAATTGAATTTATACACTTTCACTGGATAGCAACATCATTTCTGCCATCGCTGTACAGAGGCTTTACAATCACTGCATGAGGAAGACAGCTCTTTATGGTTCTTGAGCTTTACTGGAAGGAATCCAATTATAACAGAGAGTAAGGAAAAAAAAGAAAGGGGGACAGTGCCTCACAGTTCCCTCTGTGAGCTAAATTTGCAGAGCCTTATCCCGCTGCTGCTATGACTCAAAAATGCTGTGAGTAAACAATAATTTTAAGCTTATTCTGATACCTGGGGGCAACCTATTTCCCATATGACAAGTATTCCAGCAACGTGCACGTGAAAATAGCATCTGTGCTTATTTGACTCCAACCTTGTTTCATCCTGCCTGCTGCAAAGGCAGCTGATGCGCCGGCGCTGCTCTCGCGCTGCGTACTGTGGTCTGCAAAGCACACAGATGTTACTACCTGAGTTAGGAATTCCTCTCTGAGCCCAGATTGTGCCTTGAAACATTGGATTTCTTCAAGGCTATGGAGCTGGAAATACTGTCTGCAACTGGAAAACTATTCACTCTGCTAATAATTCTTTGGAGGGGAAAGGTATTTGGAATACCAACGTACATTAAAAAACAAAACAAACCCCAAACTGTTTATAGCTCCAAGTGAGGAAAAGTAAGGAATTGTAGGTGATAATTTCCCAGCTGCATTCCACGACTAGTTAATAATAAAAAAAGCTTTTTACCTTGGCATGGAGAGCATGTAGAACAGCTGGCAAAACAGCACTTTTTGCCATTTTCTTTGTAATAGGAAATGAGGGGTAGTGTGCGTGTCACTGGGTACGTGTTTCTGAGCAGCTGCCACAGAGAGCAGAAATGAGAAGCCCCAGAGAAAGTTGAGGCAGGACAGAGCATGTGCTCACAAAAAGCTGAAAGACCACGTGTAATTCAGAGATAGGAATATATTTTCCCCACAATATAAGTGTATTCATATAGGACAGGGCTGGAATATGGCCTGGAAAAACAAAATAATTAAGATAAAACAAAATCAGAGCTTTCACTGTCATTTCAGGTGTAAGCAATATTTTACTACTGCTTTATGCTGGGATTTCTTTTACAAGGTTTATCAGCCATCTAAGTGTTAGCTGCTCATTCTGATGATAGCATTTTGAGTAGCTTCAATCCCTAGCTCCTAGTAGCAGTCTTAGAACCTGAAGGAGCAGCTTTCTGCAGTTCTTTCTCACTCAGAGCTCCCTTGGATTTAAACAGCAATAACTCAAAATTGTGACAATGGGTATTTTTCAACTCAACTCATTACCTTCATTTGTTTTTAAACTCTGCTTGAGGAAACCACCTTGAACACACCAGGCAAAATTCACAATGTAGAATAAAAAGGAAAATGCTTCAGATACAAAGATTAGGGGAAGGTTTTAAATGATTTTACAAGTATTTCATTTATAAAAATCAGAAAAAAAAACCAAAAACAAAAACCCAACAAGCCAAAAAGATTTCAAGGGAAAACCTTGTCTTTATGACAGGGACAACTATCCTATATGTGGACAGAAGTCTTTCCCACATTTTACCATATCTTTTATGGAAAAATGGAAAAAAAGACCCACTTTGAGTCTCAAACAACACAAACATTTGTATCTGTCCATATACAGTTCCAAGATATAGTTCCATTTATTTTAAAAGATGTTACTTGCAGAATCCCAGCTAAGCATACAGTATTTCCAGGACCAGGTCCTTAAAGCAGGATAAACAACTGGTTTCAGGATTCTTTAAGAATATATTGATGGGAGGCAAAAAATAAAGACTGGAGGGCTTGTGGATGCACCCATGATGATATTAAGCCCTCCCTAACTTTGATTTTACCCTGACTGTGAGGCTGGGAGAAAGCTCCTATGTCTCAGCCTCACTCATTCCGCCGAGAGCTCTTTTAACATTGCCAGTCATTGATCCATTACAGGATCAACCAGTAACCTCCAAGACACCAGTCTACTCATGTAACATGATCTCCAGCAGAAAAAGATAGATGTTATTTCAGACCTGTGCACCTTGAGAAACACGTAGCGCCGATTTGCTGTACGCCTGGACAGTCACGGGCTCAACGGGCACTCGTGGCAAAATCAGTTGTTTCTGAGAAGCCCCAAAATGAAGACCCCTGATTTAGAAAGAAACAAGCAGTGAGGTTTTTTAAAATGACATTGATTTTACCTATTAAACTCATACTGCTTCCACCTGGTTAAATCTGAATGATGGTATTTTTATTTAAATTGATGTCGAGCAAAGAAAATAAATCAGGGGAGTCAGCAAAAGGTTGCTGGGGCTACTTGGATCTGCATTTACTTTTGTATTTTTTTTTAGCTTAAACCCAACATTTCATATGACTAAAAATAACCTCACCTGGGCCAATATTCTCAGTTGCTTTAGAAGATTCTGGTACCACAGTTCTTCTGTCTTGCTGCTCGCATGTCTCTGTAATAAAACAGCCATCCCACTTACCATTTAGGGGGCTCTTTTGAATGGACTTCTTCATTATCAGCAGAAGAAACAGTTAACACTTGTCTGTTTATAGTATTAAAATAACTTTCAGCAGGTTTCTGTTAGAGGGAAAAAATAATGTTTAGACTATTACAAAAGTATGAAGGATAATAAATGTATTTAACTCAGTTAATTTAACAATGCAGATCTTTATTGGATGGAGAAGTTGCTGGGCTTTGTGCTTCTGATGGACTTAATCTGGTTTTGGCTAATGGGTACAAAATCAGTGAATTCTGATGACCCAAAAAATGAAGTAATCATTCCAAACAGTAATGTCTGATGAATCCCATCATTTGCTAATCAGGAAGGGATTAACAAGGCTAACAAATACACAGCCCTACGTATTCTAAGTGAACTACTGACAAAAAACTCAGTCATCTTCTGGATCAGCTCTATTTTACTTACTCTCAGCCCAAGATCAGCTCTTTCCATCACTGTTTCGAGGTCACTAATATCCATGACTTCTGCATTTCCTTTCAAGTCGATATTTTTCACTTTAAGCTCATGAAGGGCTTCTTGACCCTAAAAAGCAAGTCATGAGAAAAATCATAGATATAATCAAAAACCCATGGGATTACACAGCAGGATTTAATCCAAACGAAATGCTTCCTAAATACAGGAAAAAAATACATGCAGCATTTTTGTAAATAAGGGATACAAAACCAATGACTTTAAAGCCACTGATTGTGGAAAACTTGAAAAGAAAATCCTTCATTTTAAAACAGATCTCACAAAGCAAAGGAAATAAACTTCAGGACTGAGGTCCCTGGCCAAGGAATGATGTATCATTCCACACTTCAAACCCCTCTCTTGGTTTAACTGTGCAGGAATCTCCCAAGTGCTCACAAGGGCAAAAAGTAGAAGCAGCCTCACAGAAGAGCCCGTCAGCCCACGTCCAAACAAAAAAAATATAACCTATGTTCACACTGCGTTAACCAAAAAAGTTCAACGTCTTCTTACGGTAAACCCCGTAATATTTACAAAGCCCGAGCTTTGATCCAAAATAGTCCAAAAGGGCCCAAAATGATCCAAAAAGCCTCTCCCTCCTCAGGCCGCTGCCGNCTCCTACCCGGGGGGACCTCAGGGGAGCCCGCGCTCCCTTCACGCACCCTCCCCGCGGCGGCCACTGGGCCTGTGGGGTTTCAACCACACGGCCTTCAGGGTGTCGGGGGCCTTTGTATTGCTTTAAGATAATGAGTTATTTCATGAAAGACGAAAATTGTGTGGTTTGGACCCTCTGACGCCAAGGAGCAGGCGATGTCATCACCCCAGCAAGGAAAAAAAGATAAAATTAAAAGGAAGCCCCCCCAATCCCAAAACCCTTCATTACCCCCTGGCTCCTTGCTGTGTCTTAGCTGTGAATCAACCCTAAGTTATACCTGGATGAAATAATTTGAAAATGGCCTTGAGACTGAATAAAAATGGTATTTCCTACAATGACAAATAAAAAGCAGATTCCTGAGACCATAGGGTTTGAAACTTCATTTCACCTCGATGTGTCAGCAGCTCGGGTGGCCCCAAGAGGGGGACACCAGAGAAACCAGAGGGTCTCCAGATTACCAGGATAGCAAAAGCAGGCTAAATATTGCCCCTCTGCTTTCATCTTTCCCTTTATGAAGGGAATAGACTTGGACCTTAAGGATTCCTGAAATGCCTGGTGGGTTTAAGCTCATGCTTCAGCCTTGCTTTCATAGAGAATCATTTTGGTCAGGAAAGACCTTTAAGATCACCATGTATTAGACCATTTGTTGTCCCAATGCAGGAGCAGAAAAAAGGGAAAGTTAACAAAAAAATTACTGACATCTTCCTTTCTGCAGTTATCAGAATTGTAGATTATACTTCCTCCATATCAAATACACAGAACTGATGCTGTAGGAAGCATTTTTCTTGGACACCAGTTCCCCTTTCTATGGTTTGAAAAAGGGAACGTGAAAATTTAGACACGATAGTAGAGAGAAAACTTTGGTGGAGTTTGTAGTAATTCTAAAATCAGGGGGTTCCAGGAAGAAGCTGTGGCAGCTTTGCTGGTACAGCTGGTTAGTCCAGCCTTGCTTTTTAGGGAACTGTCATAAACACTTCGATGTGCTTACTAACTTGTGCAACTGATCAACAACCCCAGTCCTTTTCTGGGGTTTATTTTTGGCTGCCTGAGACAAATCTTAGGTAGGAGACAAATAAAGGCCAGGGCTTCCCCCAGGGACAGCACTTTCCATCTCATTAAACCCCATCTTGATACAAGAATGGCAGTACAAGGTCAGCAGTCAATGGCTTCTCTGTCAAAGCAGCTGGGTTGAGATTGAATTATTTAAGGATTCCATACCAGAGAATATTCTTAGTGGTTGGTGCTTATTTATGAGAAAGAATTAGAAGGAATTATTCAAGGTTCCTGTAGGTTTCCTTTGGTTATTTTTCATAGTGAAACTAAAGAAAGGAAGGTGAGCAAAAAGCTTTGTAGAAATGCTATTGAATCTAAGTCTTAAAAATGAAATTCAGATGTTTAATAGTACTCACTTTGAAATGTTTAGGCTTCTCTTCTTGTCCAGTACAAAAACTGGAGTCTTTTGGATCACTCTTGTATCCTCTGATTGCATTGCTTCACAAACAACATTAAAATCTTCCTGTAAGAAAGATTTACTACAATAAATATCATGAGAATATTAAGTTCTTTCTTTCTATAACAAGTGAAGATACATCAAATCCAGGAGCAGAAGCAGAACATTAAGAACTCAAGGACATAGTGTTGAGGACAACACAGCCACAGTAGGTTGGGCTGAAGGGTTTGGACCAGTTGAAACAAAAAGCTGCTGCAATTCTCAGAATTTGTGCTTTTACAGAACAAAGTGTCACACCAGATCCAAGGTGTTATTGGATAGTATTATTTATTGCCCCAGGGGAGGTTTAGGTTGGAGCTGAGGAACAATTTCTTCATGGAAAGGGTTGTCCAGGGCTGTCCCAGGCTGCCCAGGGCAGGGGTAGAATCCCCGTGACCCCTGGAGGGGTTTCCAAGCCCCCCGTGGAGCTGTGGTGCTGAGGGCCAGGGGTCAGTGGTGCCCTGGCAGTGCTTGGACTCCACGACCTGAAAAGTCTGTTCCAACCAAACCAAATCTATGATTCCATGCTGGATTTCCCTGGTGCGTGCTCTTTGGAAGCAAACCTGGTTTGTAAGGAGAAAGAAGCCACTTAGAGCCTTCCCTATTAGGAGGTACACAAGAACCTTCCAGGCTAATTGCAAGGCTTTCCCCATCATTTTCATGCTGTTAAGTATAAAATGGCTCAAGGATCAGAAGAACATCATGCTACATTTGCTAGATACATTTTTATTATTTCAGCTTTCTGTGGGACACCTCAAATGCTTTATTTCCTTAGCGACTGTGGCAAAGCAAAGCATGAATTGTGTGCAAATTCTGTGCAATTTCTGTGCATTCTTTGCAAAAAGGCACAGGAGAGGGTTGGCTCTTCTCTTAGATACACTTACTGCAAATTAAAACGTTGAATGAGATTGCTTTAGTTTTCTAAAGTGCTGTCCACCAGTGAAATGCCAACTGATGTGGTTTATTTTTCTCTTTTTGTTGACTGTTTACCACTCCCCTCCTCCCTTATAGCATATTTCTGTCTACTCCTTGTGTAATTTGCAGGAGTATTTTTACAGGGTATTCCACCAGGTGGCTCTCAAGGCCCAGAATGTAAGAACTACTTGGTGTACCTACTACCGAAGAGGACTTGGGATCATTTAGGGCATAGGAGAAAACTGAATTTTGTCTTCACAATTGTATTCAATCTCAAATACAACAGCAAGAGAGGCCAGCACATTAATCCCTTGGGGGGGAAAAACCCACCCTAATCAACCATCCAACAACCTGCAAAGAGATGGTGCCATTCTGAAACAAATATTATTACTAAACACAGAATACAGTAGAAGTGGTTCAATATCACATGGGTATTAGAGAGCAGGGAAGACTGCAGCAAGCAGATCTACATCAATTCCTCTCCTCTTCCCAACCATTGTTTAATTGACTTCATCTACACGTGGACCCTTGAAACTGAAAGTCACCAAGAGTCAATCAGTAAAATGAGCAGAGATTTATGGAAATAGATAAAATTCATTTCCAAAAACTATTGGGCAGAATATTATCCAATCTATTAGAAATTATGGATACAAATAAAGGACACAGCTAATGAATTTGTGGCATCAACTCCCCCATGTCCGTGTTTAATACTTGAGCAGGGTGATGCATTTGGAGGCTGTTTGCATTCCTGTCATCCCAGCAAGCCACTGCGAGCTGATTGAGTCAGCCCAGTGAGGTCTGTCTACTGTTGTGGTCAAAGAGGGATTCAGTTGGTTTTCCAGGCTCTCTGGATGGCAAACCACTGACACTTTCAATGGCCAGGGAGTTTAAAATAAAAAAAAGGCCAACCAAAAACAAACCCCAGAAGAGTAACTGGCTAGAGATCAGCTTGACAGGTCACCTCCTCTTGTCAGATTGATTTTCTGGAAGCTTCTTCCATACCCCTAATGAACAGGGTTTATTCTGATGAATAGTCTCTGAAACAGATATCAAACCATTCTGGCTGATTTTATTCATTAAAATACCAGCTGTTTGAGGAAGGAATTTCTGGAATCCAGAAGTAATGTAATCCTTAAAGATAGTTCCAACATGGAACATATCCTGACCACTCAGTTTGAGCTGCAGTGTGTATTTCTTTCCTTGTCTCTGCTCATTTACTTTGAAGGTCAAAACCTTAATTGGTTTAAGTGACTTTTGGGGAAGAGAACTATTCACAAGCTCCCCAAACTGCATTTAGTTTCCTGCCAGGAGTAATCAAGGCTGGTTTGCAGTCATTTGTTACAACCCTACAGGCAGGTTGACATGCAGCACATCTGAATCCTTTCCAAAAGTTCCTGCAGTCCTTTGGAGTTTAGTGTGCAATGTCCAAGTTTTACTGGGGGAGAAATTTCACAGGGGATTGGCAAAAATCTCTTTGGATGAATGATGGGCAATCAAAAGCACAATGGGATGAAAGAAGACTGCTTAAAATACCAGAACAAGTAACGTGTAAGAGGAAATGGGACCTGTCCTCATTCTAGCAATACTTTGAGGCCTAAATTTGTCCATGAATGTAAGAAAGAAAATTAAAACAGCATTCAAAATGTGAAAATTCCTTATCAGCTTTTGGAAATCTTTTGGAAGCAGCTCTTCCCTTTTGTATCCTTGCAAGGGTGACTGGCTTCACTGAAGTCACTTTTGAACTGTCTGCCTTTCCTCACCTCATTTCCCTCCCTTTGGCCAAGTCTTACTGCTGATCTTCTAATACCTCTGGGCTCCTTTATTCTTAGCTTCTCTTGGCACTGACTTGCAATTCTGTTAGCTAAGAACTGATTTCTTAGTGATTTTTAACTGTCAAAACACCAGTGAAGAGCAATTTATAGCATATTTTATGTAGCCTTCAAAACCTCCAAACAAAGCACCTGCTTTCCAGGGCAGAAAATTAAGATTATGCCTGCATTTGAAAAGCCAGACAACAGAAAATTCTGGAAAGAAGGATCCCTGTGTCCTGAACACGTGCAGTGCCAACTCTGGCAATGAAGTTTTCCTGCCTTTTTATTGATAATTTTAAATTCATGTCCACTTTATGTAGGGAACTTGAAGCCTTTTAAGGAACTGTCTCTCAGTTCCTTTAAAATGCCACCTTTTAGCTCTTTGAAAACCCATACACTTTATTTCTCTTTTTATTTTAACTCTTCCAATGCCCAAAGAAATGCCAGATGACTTGGTCTATTTTATAGATAGCTGACCTGTTTTAAATGTCCATAGGCTTTTCCAGCTCGAGCAGGATACTCTGCCCTTTCCAACAAGGTGTGAGTGGGATGCTCTGCTCCTAACCATAACTCAG
This sequence comes from Chloroceryle aenea, assembly GCA_013399075.1. NCBI lineage: Eukaryota > Metazoa > Chordata > Aves > Coraciiformes > Cerylidae > Chloroceryle > Chloroceryle aenea. Next base: position 30,607 of record VWZY01011391.1, on the reverse strand, counting down.
CTCCACCAGGTGGCTGTCACACCACGAGTGTGCCTGGTGAAGGTTCCTACCAGCACATCAAGAGCAGTGTTTTAACATCACCTTATCAAAACACTGCCTCGGATTTTAATTGTCGAGCTCCTACATGGAATTTAATGGGAGTGACAATGGAATTGTAGTGACTGGGTTTATTGTCTCATTAGTTACCTTCAGGTTTTGGGCACAGCCAAACAGTTCTTTACCTCTGAATGACCATGGAAGGTTTGTTTCTGCTGTAATAAAGTTCAGGTATTCCCTCCATACATCCTGTTTACAGGGAGTGAGTTTGAGGCTAAGACTTTGAAAGGCATTTCCAGGGGTGGGGAAAAAAAATAGCTTGTTTACTGCTGAGTTTGTGCCATCTTTTATTTTGAAAGCTAGAAAATAAACTCTCTTGAAAAATCACCTTTGAAAGCCAAATAACCTCGAGGACAGAGCAACAAATGGAGCTTGACTTTTTAAAGATCTTAAATATATAATTTATTTTATAGTAAATAAAGGTGGTTCCACATTGGTGTTGTGCCAGACTTCTCCACACAAATTATTTTCTTGATGCTGATTTTATCATTTGTCTCTTTTATTACAGGTATCACAGGAAGAGATGACCTGACAGTGGGTGCAACTACAAGTGGAAGAGTGAATTTCTACCCCTGGACAATAGATAATAAATATTACTCTGCAGATATTCACCTCTGTGTGGTACCCAACACCTTTCACATTACTGGAGAGATTGCTGAATCAGTGCAGGCATTTGTTGTGTACTTTGACAGCACAATAGTAAGACTCTTCTGCTTCATTATATTGCTTTATCTGTGTTTTAGAGTTACCTTATCACAGTGATAACCACAAATTATATTCCTTTCATCTTGTGCCATCCCTTCCTTTTAGGCTGTTCTATCAGTTATCAGTACATCAGTGTTGAATTATGCCTGCTAACAAGGGAAGCACTTCCCTTCCCTTTCACTATTACAGTCCAGCTGGAAGAGGGATTTTTCAGGATACAAATATCCCACTAAAGTGAGGCAAATCCTCCTCCAGCTTTATTCCTAGCTAGTTCTGAAAGGCTGCTTTAGGATAACCAAGAATGGAGGAGCTAAACTAAGACTCAGTGCTACCATTTTACCCCAGATTGTTTCTGCTAAGCAGGCAGCAGTGAAGACAGTACTTCAGCAAAAGCCAGAGAGATCCTGAGACCAAAATATAAAAAGCTTCTCAATAAGGAGCTGTTTTTCCCCACAAACAGGAGTGGGCACAGAGCACACCTTCTGCAGATACCTCCACCCAGACATCTCGGGGCTGTTTCTGAATAAACCAGAGCAAGGGGACTACTTCACCAGCTTGCAAAATGGAGTAGCTGGGTGTTAAACCCAAGATATGCTTCAAATTAAATACAATTAGCCTGAAGGAAAAAGTCCTTCCTAATCTACACTAGGATTGCATAATTAATATTGAACATGGAAGGGTGGTGTGAGACAGCAGGTTTAACTCATCTCTAAGTCAAGAACCAGAAGTTGTGCATAAGTCAACTTCTGTGACACTTGATAGGCAGCCTAGCACATTTCCTTTCTTTTATTCTAATGCTGTTAATGATTTAAAACTAGTTTTAAAAGCATTTGAGGATGTATTACAAAATATTTTCCTCTCCTTTAGAAATCGGGACTCGATGGTGTCTCCGAGTGGCTTCCCCTGACAGAAGAGTGGTTACCAGAAGTCATGATCCTCGTTTGTAACAGAGTATCTGAAAATGGTATGAAACCCAAACAAGTTCCAAACTGACTTAGACTTACTAACCCTGCATAATAATTTCTCTTCTCATTAAATCAACACAATTCTTTCTCAAAATATCTGTGTGAGACCGGGCTGGGACTTGACTGAGAAGAGCCAGGTTACCCTCACGACCAGGAACAGAAATCTTAAGCTAGTTGTGGTTAAAACTGAGTCAGAATTTGACAAGCTTGCTTAAAACACACACTGTTTATCCCTTCCCCAGTACCCCAGCATGCACTGCAAGGTAACTCACAAAGTATTTGTATTACTGGACATGCATGATCCTCTGGTAAAGAATGAGGATGACTGTTGGTTGCCTAACTACAGAGGAAAACATTCATCTTTTTGGATCATTTGGACATTAAATGTTTGCTTTAGTACTTGAGTATGTGACACCACAGCAAACTGTAACATGTCCCTGTAACTTAATTTGGATTCAGAATTCACAGAAGTCTCCATTCACTGTGGCACTTCACTTACATTTCCCTTTAAGTACCCACTGCAAAGCTGCTTGATTTGATGGTATTTGAAAAAAAAAATAATCAAATTAAGTTTGTTTAACTCTGGAGTTTTTGGAATCAAATTCAAAGTGCACAGAGGATCCACCCCAGCTACTATATACAATCCAGCATAAGCAAACATCTTTGAGGAAACAAAACAGCTAAAGATTCAACCTCTGATGTTAGTCTCAAATGTGTATGTTTAGTATCTGTTTTTGTTCCCCCACTCTAGGTGTGAACAGACAGAAAGCTCAAGAATGGTGCATCAAGCATGGCTTTGAACTGGTAGAACTTAGCCCTGAGGAGCTGCCTGATGAAGATGGTAGGACTGCTGTTTCTGGTTTAAACTTGAGAGTGAAAAAAAAGCACACTGAAATATCTTCTAAACGATTGCAAAGGGCATAACTCTATGTGCCACACAACTACAGTGTGGAATGCTCCCAGTTGGTGAGGCTTAGTTGCAGCTATAAAAGGTCAGGAGAAGGAGAAGATTATTTCCTCCAAGAATTCCATTTGTCTCCTCCCAAATACAGCTGCTGTTTATGTAGCACCTACACAAAAATAATTGCTGCTTTTTCTGGCACTAATCCTAGGACAGTATTGATAAATTAGAAGCATTTATGTTCCACTTTGGAAATTAACTTAAAAAACCCAGAGAGATGCACAAGGGTGGGAAAAATCTGTCTTCTCTAAAGAGACTTTAAAAACTACTGTAGATCCCAAAAGAAGATAGACATTCAAATGGTGACATGAGGAGATTGTTCAAAACATTTTAGAATAGTGTGCACTGTTAAACAGGAAACAAACCAGTTTCAAAATCACTGTTTGACCCTATGTTTGTAACTTGCAAAAAACATCAAGCCAAGTCAGGAGTGTGATGTGTGATGTTCCACTCTTGAAGAGTGACTGTGCACTTCCTGACAGCCTTATCAGCATCAGCCTTATCGCCTCATTTCAGTCATACTACAAAAAAACCTGTTTACATCTTACCTCTACAGAGCCAAAACGAGATAACTGACTCCATTTCCAGGCTTAAGTGGCATTAGTCACTAACATTTGCTCTATTTCAGGGTCACCAAGTACAGGCCTGTCACCAAAAATAATTTAGCCTAAAGGTCTCCTAATCTAGAACTCCAGCTCCTCTCCTCCCCTCCCACCCCCTTTAAAGGCCTAGATTAAAACTGTACCTTGTGTAGCTAAGAAGCCCCACCTCCCCTCACCATGTCTTGAAAGGTGCATTTCTTTTTGGCACCTCCTTAGTCAGGGAGGGAGAAATACACTTGTTTTTGATTTCTAGAAACTGGAAAAATTGGAATTTGCTACCCCTTAGACTGAAGTTTTCTTTAAAAGCACTTGAAAAGGAAACACGAGTAACATTAAATCAAATGGTTTTAGTTTTCCCATTGAATGAGTGTTGCAAAGAACAAACTGTTTACTATTTAAATAACCTAAGTAATGGGAATAGCAACAACTCAGGATGTTAATCTTTGTAGTACTAAAATATATGTTCTTTCCTTGATTTTTAACACGGTAGTTGATTCACTCTGACTCATACATAGGAGGAAATTCACTCCAGTGAGTAACATATTTAACCCCATAAACACGCTGCAGGAATTATTTGCAGAAGATAAAATGACTGCAATAAACACTCCACCAATATCTGTTTACAAATGAAGACATTTGTAGCAGCTCATCTCAGCTGAGCTGGGGCTTTTGCCGTGACCACACGGTCATTTGTTTGTGCAGTAAGGACAGGAACTCAAAACTGAGACTCTTGGTAATGACTCTTGATAGAAAACCAAACAGCAGCCTCATAGAGGGCAGAATGTTTCATCTGAAGCATCCCAGGCAGCTTTCAATTCAGTTTGAAAGGCAGTTTCAACTACTGCACCTGTCCTCGAGTCATCCTCAAAGAGCTGGATTTTTAAGCCATCACATTTTGGCATCTAAAGGGGTTTCCCCCCCCCTCATTGCTTCCTGTGACCTGCACAAAGATGGGAAGCTGACTAAGCTGAGGAAATGGGAAAGCTGACTTTGTACAGCGTGGTGTCAGAGCCATACAGTAAATAAGCTGCAGTCCAGTAATGGTTTCATAGCCTTTCCAGTGACTGTAACTCACAGGGTTACTGGAACACTTGGAGTCACCTCCTGTGGCCATAACTTCACAACACTCAGTCCCATTTTAACGAGCATCACACCTTTTATAAATGGTTGTCTAAAGTTCTCTCCTTCCTAAAGGAAGGAAAAGTAATTCCAGCATCTCTTCTGAGGTCAAACAGCATTCTAAAGAACTTGGGGTCAAAACCACCTGGCTTTTAACAGAAATTGTCTGCTGCCATTACACTTACCTGGCTATTGTTTAACAGTGCAGGCCTTGTGCTAAATATTTAGCAAAACCCCCACTTGGAATTTAGATCCCTCTACAAAAGGCTGAGAGCTCACAGATCATAATCACCTCAAAGCAGAGACCACCACACATTCATTTGAGATTTGTCTGACCACTCAACAAAGCAAAGGCAAGAAATCTGTGTTTCCCAACAACAGAAATGATTGATATCCATTGCTATAAGCTAGCACAGGTATTCAGAGACACGGGGTTTGATCCAGTTGGTAGGAGTGCCCTGTCTTTCTCTTTTGCTCTAGATGATTTCCCAGAGTCCACGGGAGTGAAACGAATTGTACAAGCCTTAAATGCCAACGTGTGGTCCAACGTCGTCATGAAGAGTGGTAAGAGGCCCCTCTTAACATGACTCCTGGAGAACTCAAGGCCTGGAGGGCTCAAGCTTAAACTGAGCAGCTTCAGCTCTCCTGCCACCACATCAGTACCCAGAACTCCAACCTCCTACATGCAGTAGGAGGATTTCAGGTGTTGCTTTCACTGCCCCTTGATGCACAGAGAAACTCAGGCATTGGGTGAGATTTATTCCCATTACTGCATCTGGTCCTGTTCCCTCTTTAACCCACATTATTGGTAGAAAGCAAATCAAATACTCCACAAACTCTTCAAGTCTCAATCAAAAATGAAAGCTCCTTCCACCAAATGCCCATTACCAGCTTGGTCTAAAACCAGTAAGTATTAAACTCTAAATTTCACACAGTCCTTTGAAAAAAACTCATTATTTTGAAACAGGAATGAGGACAACAAGTGTAGAGATGAGCTTTGGCAAAGAAGTGATTTCAAATGTCTGCTGAAGGCTAAAGGGCACTGCAGGGACTGCCTTCCCTACAGAAACCCCCACCTGAGTCCACAGAAGCCACAGCATAGTGAAAGCACTGCAAACACCAGGCACCCCCAGATAATTTTCTGCTACTGAGCAGAGTTAGAATTCTGGAAGAATCACTGTCAGGTTAGACTCATTAGAAAAGGAAAGGCTTCAGCAAGCCCAGAATTATTACAAGTATAAATACTTCCATTAACTCAAAACCCTTTAATTACCTTTCTAATCACACGAGCTGGTGCAGGAAACAGAGGCAGATTAAACTCTTGTGAAATAAGACTACTTATGACCAAGCACTCCACAGTCTCATCCCAGTAGCAACCTTCCAATGCCTGTCTGCTCCCTGAAGCACCATTTTCCACTGCTGTGGCTTCTGTGTAAGGATTTGAAATGCTGAGAGGCTCTGCTCATTCCTATAACTGAGACTAGAATAAGAATTACTAAGCTGATCATATTTTTTAATGTTTTAACACTTTAATTTTGGACATAGCCTTTTGAATCTCTCCTGCTACATCAGAATGATGCTGCAGGGGGGTGTTCTACCTTCACAGAGCCATCATAGAGAAACAGGTAGCCCTTTCAGATGGTGTGAAGTTACCTCACTAGTGCTAAAATGGTTTGGTTAACAGCAAATTTCCTGCATTTCACAGCTGCCACATTACAGAAGAACAGAATTTCAGTGGCACTTCAGTTCTTCATAGCAGGGAAATTCCTAAATGCATCAGTGGTGTGTTCTCTAAAGGTCAGACTCCTTGCAAATCCACACTTGCTATCTCCACTGTGCAGAAACCACGCAGCATTGATGCACATTACTGCAAACCCCTCAGGAAGTGAGCTTATTGGAAGCTGTTGCAGCCTTCCCAGGCCTTCAAAGGGAAAATGTTGAGCTCATTTTACTTAAAATAATTTTTTTTTTATGACCTGTAAGGTATCTTTTGTTTTCAGCTTCCTCCTGATCCTGGAAACTCATCACCACGTAAATTAAACTTGAGCTTTTCTACTGAATTCCCATCTAACTGCTGCCCAGATAGAAAACATGGAGCCACACATCATAGGAAGGTTTTTTCAGGGCATAAGCTCTATATCTAAAACTGAGTAAATATTTAGAGCACTGATAAGTGTAGCTATTCAAAAAGCCAGTGTTACTGGTGTTCTCTTTATGAAAACATCAACAGTCCAAGCAAGAATGGTGTCTTTAAATACAAGCATTAAACCCATATTATTTTTAAGGGATTTCATCTTAAACCCAAGCACAACACAATTCTTCCTAGGTTGTGAAGTCATTTTTTCACACATCTATTAAGAAAATGCTTGACCTTTTAATTTTTTTTCCTCCAACCAATAAATACATCCATTCTGACAGCAATTCTTAAGAGTAGTCACCAAATACAACATAGCTGAGTTAAAAGCATTTTTATATCAAGCAATACCCCATGCTTTGTGAGGAAATAAAGCTCCTACTAATAGAAAAACAGTCTTACTTGAGAGACTCCCTTTTCTAGTTGGTGTAAAGTTGTTGGCTCTCCAGGCTTCAGAGCTTTCCTCCATCTGAGAAGCAGGCAGTTTTCTTTCCCTGAACCCAAGTGGTTCTTTAGCTCATTTCTTCACCCTCACTGATGTTACTTCAGGAGCAAGCTCACCCTGACAGAGGTGGTGAGGAGAGACAACTTGCTGCCCTCTGAGAGAGATCTCAGGCCTCATTTCCTGCTTAAATAGGTGCCTCAGTGATCCCAGCTGAAGCTGGTTACCTCAGGTGGGGCCAGTCATTGGAATCACAGAATGGTCTGGGCCAGAAGCTCATCTGGTCCAACCCCTGCAGGGAGCAGGGCCCTCTGCAGCCAGAGCAGGGTGCTCAGAGCCCCGGCCACCTCCCCTGCAATGGGGACAGNCAGGCTGAACCCCCCCAGCTCTCCCAGCCTGGCTCCCAGCAGAGGGGTTCCAGCCCTCCCAGCATTGCTGGGGCTCCTCTGGCCCCGCTCCCCCAGGTCCCTGTCTCTGCTGTGCTGAGGACTCCAGAGCTGCCCCAGCACTGCAGGAGGTCTCAGCAGGCTCTCTTCACAAAGAATTGGCAGATTTGGCAGTAACTATTTAAACCTCATTACCCAATTATGAATTTTGAGTTTCATTTCAGTTTTGTCTGGGAGTCAGGCTCACCACATCAGCTAGAGACAGACCATGGAGGACCATGGATGACTCCTGAAGCCATGCTCAGAGTCCTAGAGCTCTGCATGTATCACTGAGTGATACCTGTGAAACTCTGTAGACCATCATGACAGAGCCACCAACTGTTACCATCAGTTGAGTGAGATAATTTTGGGCTGTGGTGCTGTGAGAACACTATGTAAGGCATCACCCACTTCCCAAATTGCACCCCAAAGTCAAAATACTTTTCCATCCAGTAAAAAGAGTTAATAAGGAGCCTTTTTCAAGGGTGTGCCTGCAACCAAGTGTTACATCTGCCACCTCCCTAACCACAGAGCCAGAAACAAACAGCTGGTTTTCAGAGATCCCTGCTGCAGAGTCCAGTTCCTAACTGGGACAGCATTTGGTAATTCCTCTGGCTGAGGTTCTGTGTGTGGTAGTGGTGGGGCTGGAGCCACTCTCATTTCTCTGTACAGGATGAACTCTTAAGCATGGCTATGGAAGAGGTACATGATGAGGTCACTCCATCCACCCCTCTGCCAGTGTGGGAATGTTCTTTCTCGAGTACATTCTGGACTGCACTGTCCCATCTTGCTTCAGATGACTCAGAAATTGGCTGAATGTCCATCTTGACAATTCTCTGAAGACCATTCTTTGCTCAGCCTGCTGGAACTGGGGGCAGATCCTTTCTTTTAGGTCATGAGTCCCAACCTTCTATCGTTGGGTGCCTGCTGGTTTAGCTGGTGGACTTCTACCCACCCTTTTGAGGGCAGTTCATTGGGTTAGACTGAGCTGCCCAAACCTTCCCTGAGTGATCCCTTAAGGCATGAAAACTGCCTCCAGCAGAGCCAGTTGAAACAGATAACCTGCTGGGGGGAGCAGGAGGAGAGAAGAAGGGGACAGGGCTCATTAGCCCAATTACACAGCAAAGATTATTGAAGAGGAAATGAGCTGTTAGCACTGGAGACATGTTTACATGTTTTCTAGATAGCTGATGGGTCCACCTTCAACTCTTCCACGTGGAATTTTGTATAAATGGCAAGTACATTTGGCCAGGGTCTAAAAATGACATCATCTCACCCTCTGAGTCTGCAGCTTAGTCATTAGTGGAAGATTAATTGAAAAAAAAAGAAGTCATCTTAATCTTTCTGCTGGCACAACTCATCATTTCCTGGCCATTTGTAGTACGGTAACTTCAGGTTATTTCTTTTTCACTTGACTAAAATGCTGAGGGTTTCAGGACAATCTCTCCAAGTCCCTGGTGTAACTGCAAATATTTACTACTCCACACAAGGCCAGCTGAAAACATGGCTTAGTAAAACACACCTCGTACTATCCATGCATGGATTTAGGTATGTTCTGGGTAGATTTCCAACTGAAAAGGATTAAAAATGCAGTTAGTTTATCTCATGGCTCCCCTCATCTACTCCCCACTGGTAGTAATTAGCACTAAATCTTACTATAGCTTACAAAAAGCTTTGAGTATATGAAAAATTAGTGCTTAAAAATCTATTTTCAAGTGCACTGATGCAGTTTTACAGCAGGCTGGGTGTCTTCCCTGAAATCTTCTCTATCCCACCCAGCCACAACTATCTGTAATCCCATCTCTGTTCTGTCAGACTAATCTCTGGTTTGTTTCCAGACAGGACCCAGGGCTTTGGGCTGCTCAGTACCTTAGCAGGTGCAAACTGTAGCGTTGGGTCGGAGGAGAACCAAGATGCAGAAGTAAACAGTAATTCCTATTTCTTGTTCTTTGCTCTTGACTGTTGTGCTTTCCTGTGGTCACACTTGGCAGGGCACGGGAGCTTCCTTTTTTTTTCCTCCTCTCCAGAGCTGCTTCCCAGCTCATTTTACCTGAAGGTGTCCAACTGGGTTGTGTGCTGAGTGTTGGGTGTTGATCACACCACGCTGTGTGAAAGTTTTATCCCATCAGAGCTGAGGAAGGATGATCCAAAGCTCCATTCAAGATGATCTTTAAGGTCCCTTCCAACCCAAACCATTCGATGAGTTTATGTTTCTCTGATTAACAGCCAAAACAAAAACTTATCACTTGTTACCTTATTCAAAAAAGAACAACAAACCCTATGAGAGAAAACCTTCCTGTAGTACCTGTGTACAGTGGGGCAAAAGTGCCTTTCCCTAATACACATGGTGCAGGTTTTGCAGTGAGTAACAATTAAAGAGTCAGTTTTTGAAGTGAAAACAGGAAGCACCTGATTTGCTGCTGCTGCTTTTTGGGTGTTTCATTGGATCCTCTAATAGCTGGTTGTTTCCTGGCAGTCCAATCCAGCAGCAGCAGACAGAGAAGAATCCCACGTGGACAGCGGAGAAGACGGAGCGAGCACAAACGACCCACAGACTGACAGCATTGTGGGTAAGCTCTTCCTCTGCTTGGCAGATACCTTGGAGCAGGGGCCCCTGGCTGGGATGGTCCCAGAAAGGCACCAGCCCTGGAGTAACCTGAGGCTGGTTCCTCTGGTCCTGTCCCTTGGGAGCAGAGCCTGACCCCCCCTGGCTCCAGCCTCCTGTCAGGAGCTGGCAGAGCCAGAAGGGCTCCCCTGAGCCTCCTGCTCTCCAGGCTCCACAAGCCCAGGGCCCTCAGCTGCTCCTCAGCCCCCTTGTGCTCCAGCCCCTTCCCCAGCTCCGTTCCCTTCTCTGGCCATGCTCCAGCCCCTCAGTGTCCTGCTGGGAGCGAGGGGCCCAAACCTGACCCCAGGACTGGAGGTGTGAATGCCCTGGCCAGAGCCAGCAGAGGCTGCATGATTCAGTTCTAGGTGTTCTCTTGACAGTATGGGCCCCAGTTTGGGGGGACAGAGCCCTGCAGCAGTACCACCTGCAGCCAGCCAGATGGGATTCACTGACAGTTTGTGATGTGTGTATGGTGATTATTATGTCTATCTAGAATCATCTTTAGAAGACTCAATCTTCCAGCTGTGTGCTTGCAGAGATGAATGATCACAGGCAGAGGTGAACAAAGCAGAATCTGCTTGGACCCCTCCTAAGAAGTTGAGGGTTTTGAGCTACAGGTCCTTTAATAATTGCACCATTCCAGGAGACTTTCTTACAGGTTGCATGTGGAGATCTCCTGGAAGTTGAGTGTTGTCACTTGTGGTCTAAGCACAGTTCCATCCCTCTCTAACTTCCTCCATGGCTGTTCCTGGATGGATCATTTTATAATAAAGCAAGAAACACAAACCACTGGACAAACTCCAACCCACTCTTGCAGTGCAATGTATGAGGATCAGGCACCACTGTACTGCTGCCATGAGCTGGCTGTATGAACAATCAGCAAACTAAACCTTTCTTTTTCACTTGGAAATGGGATTTGCAGACGTTCCAATATTGCTTGGATTAAAAATGCTTTTGTACCTGCTGCCTAAACTGAGGAACTCACCTTAACCAACCTAACACACCTTCATTTCAGATCCCACGTTAGATACGGACATTCAGGAGCTGGCCAACCTAACCACGAGAGATGCTGACCTGGAGAACTTCGAAAGGCTCTTCTCAAAGCTGAAAGAAATGAAAGGTAACAGCTAAGGGGTTGGGGTTGGTTTTTTTTCCTTTTATCTCTTGCCATTTAAAGCTACAACCATTCGAGGTGAAATCCAGAGTGCTCAGAAGCATTGGCTTTCTGATCTTTGGGAAGCGCCGTTGCTCGTACTAAATCAGATTCCTACTTTATGCTCTTCCTGTAGTTTCTTGGTAGTATCCTGCAACAAGTCTCCCTGCTCCCTCCCGAGGTTGCCAACCTGAGTCTTGTTCCTTTCCCCAGATAAAGCTGCAACTTTGCCTCACGAACAGAGGAAGCTACACGCGGAAAAGGTGAGGGTTTGAAATTGGCACTGCAATTATTTAAAAGGTTTCTCCTTTCTGAGCTCCAGTTTAGCTGCTGCTGCATTTCTGGGGTGTTTTGGATGGTAAATGAAAATCTTCAGTCGTTTGAGAGGAACTTTTCTCCCTTTCCCATCTCTTTTCTCATCGTTAGGTGGCCAAAGCTTTCTGGATGGCGATTGGAGGGGACAGAGATGAAATCGAAGGGCTCTCCTCGGATGAAGAGAACTAAATTCTTCCCCAGCTGGAAGCAGGCCTAAAAAGAATGATCCTTTCCTGCAAGGAGCCTTGATTGTGAAAAGCCCCATTTAGCTTTAGTTGCTTTCTTTGGTTGAAGGATTCCTGGAGTCATTGTAGTGAGTAACACATTCCACAGCACCTAATGGTTAGAGTGGGTTTGTCTGACTGGGCTTTATTCTCTCAGAGACCGTGGGAGGTGGTGCATGCACTTAAGAGGAAATCATAATTAGTTTACTTTCTTTTTTTTCCCCCCTCAAATTACCATTTTTATTGTTTCCTCTTTTGGGTTTAAATAAACCAATTTACTACTGCTTATCTTTCTACGTGTGGCTGGTGGTTGTTAACTTTCTGTTTTCATTCTAAGCTGTGATTTCCAAAACCCCAGAGCATCACCTGATGCATTCAGCTGGCTCAAGGTGAGCCAGCCTGTGCTCAGGTGGCCAAAAAGCCACCAGCATCCTGGCTGTGGCAGCACTGGGGTGGCAGCAGGACCAGGGCAGGGATTGTCCCCCTGGACTGGGCACCAGGGAGGCCACCCATTGAATCCTGCAAGAGGAGCCAGACTCAGTTTCCCCAGGGGAGGTTTTGGTTGGAGCTGAGGAACAATTTCTTCCACTCCAGGGCTGTCCCAGGCTGCCCAGGGCAGGGGGGGAGTCCCCGTGACCCCTGGAGGGATTGAAAAGCTGACCCTTGATACCATGAACCAGCAGTTTGAGACTTGTACTGTGGTGCCTTCTAACGAACACACAGGAACCTGAGTCTGTAATCAATCACAGAATGGTTTGGGTTGGAAAAGACCTTGTAGCAAATCGAGTCCACCCATTAACCCAGCACTGCCAGGGCACTGCTGACCCACATCCCTGAGCAAGGGAACTTTACCCCCAGCACCAGCAACTCTTCCAAACAGGTTCTTGTAAATTTGTGTCTTGTTGGGAGAGGCTTTAAAACCCCCCAGCTCAGCAGGGGAGGGGGAGTGGCCGGGAGATGCTGGGAAACACTGACCCTGCAAGAGCATCCTATTGTATTTGAGTTCAAAGCTTGCTCTGCTGGCACCGTGGGTTTTGTTTTGTGAGCTGGTTGGGGAGGTTTTTTTCCTGAAGAGAGGCTCTGGTTTTGGCTGCAGCGTTTCTTTACAAATCAGATGTTACAGAAGTGAATAAAAGGGGCGTTAGTGCAACAGCAAACCTGAAAGTTGTGTCAGTTTCTCTTTGCATAGTTTAGCACAACAAAAAAAAACCCAACCAACCAAACCTCCTGTCTTGGTTCCAAATCCTTGTAAGAGTTTTAAAAGTCGTTACCTTTGGCTGGTCCTGCCACCCCAGTGCTGAACTGGAACTGCTCTGTGGTTACCTTGGTGCACTGGGGCTCTTCCTCGGCCCCAGGAGCATCCACAGGGACAGGAAAGGAATTTAAAGAGGCAATTCTGAAGGAAAACATGACGATGCTTCAGGGGAAGTGTGAGGCACCAGTAAGAGAGCAACAGAGCAGGGGAGGTAACGAGGAATGGAGGCAGTGGAGAAATGGAACAGGACTGAACCATCACCTTCCTCACCAGCACAGGCTCTTTCTAAGCCACAGGAGCAAGTTAAGAGTTTGTGGCCTTAGAGAAACACACTCAGTGGTCAGCTATGAATTCTTTATCCCTTCCAAACGTGGCTCAGTTGTCTCCCCCGTTCAGGTTGGGTAGTTACACCCTTCCATCCTTACACACAGCCCACACACGCTGTAGTTTTCACTGCATTACTGCTGCTTTTTGTTCTGTTGACACCAATTTTGTTACCTACACAGAACAGTCCGTACAGCTCCCGAGGCCAAGTCCCATCTCCCTCTGTAGCCAGGTCAGTTTGCATTTCTTTTTGTGATTAAACCAATCGTTAGGTCATTGTAAACACCATAAATGGAGGGCAAAACTCAACTGACAGACTGCCAGCAAACCTCCAACTCCCACTAAATGCCACAGAAACGTTGTGTGCAATTATTTAAAGGATAAAAATGTTACTTGAGTACAGATAACAGCATGAGGATCTCAAACAAAAAGGGATTGTGCTCGTGGAAACTGTGTCCTAAACACCCACAATTAGTAGATGATGGTAAAATAAAATAACAAAGGTTTCTTTCCAGTGTTCAAGTTGTTCCCAGCCCTGGGGGTCTCACCATCTCTGCTTCCACCTTCTCCCCTCCCTCCCCTGCAGCCAGCTGGGTGCAGAGGGGGTTCCTGCAGAACTGGGGAGGAGAAACCCCTCCCTGGAGCCCGGAGAAGGTGCAGAGACAGAGATAAAAGCTCAGTGAACCACCCACCTCAAACCTGTGCTTCACTTCAGCTCTCCCCTCTCCGGTGCAGACCAATGGGACGTCCAGGTGACAACTCCCAGGACGTGCAGCTCAGAGCAGATTTACATCACGCTCGAGTCTTGGCAACTAAACCTGGACAGGACCCTTTTATTACCACATTGTTGGAAAACTGAGTGGAAAAAGTAGTCTCGTAAATTGTTGGTCAGGAAAAACAACCCCAGAGGAAAAAAAAAATTTCAGTGAAACCCGAGGACGGTTTGGAGTTCAGGGAATGAGATCACAGTGTGCCTTGGTGTGGTGAGCTGTGCTCTTTGGAGAGCAACCCCCCTGAGGCCAGTGGGGTCCCCCCCACCCCAGAAGGGCTCCTGCCTTCCATCCACACCAGCTGCTTCACGGGACACCCCGTGGCCCAGGGTCACCTCTGGGCACAGTCCTGGTAGAGGTGACAGCAGCAGGGACACGTCCTTGGCACCCGGTTCTGTACAGGGTGGGTGCAAAGGACTCCACCACCCTGCAGCTGATTTGTGACCACAGCAACTGCCTCCTCGGGTGGTAGGGAGGAGCAGAGTCATTGCTACCACGAGATCAGACTCAAGGAACCTGGTCTAAAGGGGGGCAATGGGCAGAAGTACAGCCTGGAGATGAAAATGGGAAAGCTTTTCCGTAACACAGCCAGGGAACAGCTTAGCTGGGGAGGGAGGGGGTGGAATCCCAGTTCCAGATTGCTCTTCCAAGATTTATCTGGACTAAAGCCCAGCTGACCTGATGGCCACAGTCTTGGAGCAAGAATGAGGTTGGGCTGGAGACCTCCCATGGTCTCCTCCAGCCACCATCCCTCTGATTTGAGGCATTTTACGCCTGCTCTGAAAGCAGTCCTGCTTCTCAGGGAGGGAAGCTGCAGGTCAAAGAATGTTCCTGAGCAGGACCAGAACCCGAGCTGCTGTTCCAAGAGCTCTGGGTGCCCCTGCTGGGTGGAGCAGGGGGTGGCACCAGAGCATCTCCAGAGGGCCCTTCCAACCCCCAACCAACTGGGATTCTTGAACAAAACTCTCCAAACTGTAAGAAGAACGATGACCTTACCTGTAACCGACATCCCACGCGAGTTACTGGGAGCAACCTTCATCCTACATCCCTAAAGATGCTGCTGTGGATTCAAAACTCCAAATACTTTCCCTTTCCGTCCGTAAACGCAGTTTTACAAGATCCTCATTTCCTCACGAGCCTCAGTTTTCAAATCAAAGTTTATTAAAATGTCAAAAATAGACCTTACAGTTTCCCGTACGAAATCAGAGGGCATACATAGTACAGGCCTTTAGTAACAAAAGAGGTGGGTAATGCTCAACAAGCTAAAGCAGGAAGGTGACATCACCGCTCATTAACATACGATCTCAGGTTAAGGAAGAGAAAAAATTAAATCTAAATGCTACTGCAAAACATGCTCGTACGTATCGGAGGAAGGGGGACAGCTCAGGCTGGAGAGGAGGGAGAGTACTGGAGGCAAGGGAAGATGAACCAACACGTTTACGGAGGGAGTCCTGGGTTAGTTTTGTTGGAAAGCCTGGTGGATCTGAAGAGCACAATTCGAGGGTTCATCCGAGAACCTGATTTGTTGCTACAGGGTAAACCAGCAACTGGGGCAGAGGCTCCTGCTGGAGGAGTCCTTGGTCTGTTTTCTTGTTGCTCAAGTCCGAGGTGAGTCTCTGTGACTGCCTAATTTCTATCAGTCACTGGGAAAGATTTACAACTCTCGAGTCCTTAATTGCCCTTTGGGTTAAAAATTAAATATTTGATTCATCTGAATATTCAAGACAGACAAACATAAATACAAAAGCATGTACATAATAAAACCATACACTGAACTTCTTAACCATACTCTCCATCAGCTCCTACATAGTGACTAATAATTTCTGATCCTAGCTTACCAGCTTATTTGTGACACTCCATCCCTCCTGCCTGTCCGGGACCTGGGAGAACTGGGACAGCTCGTGGGTGTCTGGGGACGTGGCCAAGTCCTTCACCAAGCTCTGCTCCTCGTGCTTCTCCAGGTGGCACCAGGCACGGCTCTCGGCGCTTCCTGCTTCACGCGAGTCCCCAGCGTCCTTCACCCGACAGGGGAGTCCTCCGTGGGGTTCAAACCAAAGGGTTCAAGCTGGTCCTTGAAGGGAGAGGACACTCGGGGGTTGAACTCTTTTGCAGAGGTCAACCTCCCCCTCCCAGCCTTTTCACGGCGTATCTGGGTGGCCAGAGCTCGGGGAAAGTTTGTTAGGATTAGATGTCTCCGTTTTTGCACATCCACGTGTGGATTCCTGGCGATTAAAATCAAATGGACAGCACTGGATTACTCCTAAGACAAGCTTAACGCCAAATACAAACTGCAATTCAGTTCAATATGTTAATAATAATAAAAATGATTTAAAAAAACCCGAACAAAACCCACAAACAAAACCAAAGCAGCAATCACCACAGTCATTTAAAACCACAAGGCCATCAGTATCATCTGCCAGCAGCCAGGCCCTTGTGTGAGGCTACACCAGTTAAAAAGAGTCAAAGTTCCTGCTCGTGACTCTCTACCAGTCACAATAAACGTATGAAATCCTGGGAAAAGAAGCCAAGACTCCCATTAAATGAGGAGCTATCCCTGTAGGGGTACGGTGCCTACGCTAGGCCATGGCTGATCGCCATGATTTGTGCTACATCTCAAAGTTACTTCAAGAAAGTTTTAGGAATAATAAAAGAAAAGCAGTAAAACAGAGGAGGAGGAGGAAGAGGGGGCAAGGAGGAGGTGGCAGTGCACCCTTCCCTTAGTGTCCACCCCAGTGGCATCCTTAAGCACGTTCCAGATCGGATGGGGGATTAGCTTAACGAGCTTCCAGCCCCACCAGGCCTGGAAGGAAGCTTGGCCCACAACGCCCTCGGGCCCTCAGCCCTGCCCCAACCTCTATCTTTTCATCTCAGACCCTCCCGTTTGACTCTGATCGGCCACTTCATGGCTTTTATGAATTAGTGGGAAGGCAAACAAAGGGGAGGAGAGGAAATTAATACTTGAGCAGAGATAATCTCCCCAGTTTTATCTCACTCTGCTGCTAGGCCAGCTGACATTTTCCATTTGAAGTCATTTTACTTAAGGGATGATGGGAGGAGATTAACCCAAGTTTCTACCCATCAGCTGAATCCTGGTTTTTGAAAGCCCTCTGTTAATAACGGCCAGCCATTAATTACCTGTTATTAAGCAGAAGACAAATCTGGTTCCTAGCAGAAATCCAGGTCCAGTTCCGAGCTTGGCCAGGGAGGGGATTCTCCGTGCGGACCGGAGCTGGGTTTATTCCAGCTGGCAGCCTCTGGGTCGAAACCTGCACGTGGAAGGACAGGACCAAGCAATCCCCAGCAAGAGGCAGAGCTGCTCTGAAGTAGGTAGAAAAGACTTATTTTACACAGCAGCTCTTATTGCACAAGTCCAGGCAATCAGAGATTTCACCAAACCCAGACACAGGGCAAAAATGAACAAAAGAAAACAAAAGATCCTAGAACGTCTCCAGCGCCGCTGCGCGGTGAAAGCTCCGGTCCAGATTCGCCGGGAGAATATCCCAAAGCATCTGCCACTGGAAGTCTTCCTCGGGATTGAAACTCCAGGCACAAAGTGTCTTTTCTAGGAGACAACTCTCAAGCTTTGCTTCGTTTGCCTGATAAACACCAGCAATGAGCTTCTGGGGTCTTCCATTCCTGTGCCCACCTCGTACCTTCGCTTGCCGACCTCTGGGTCCAAAAGCAGGGGTTTGGAGAAGGAGGCGGCCGCAGAGGAATGTGTTGTGAGCACAGGGGAACAGCCGCTCTCTACGGACACTCCTGGGAGGTGACTGAAGAGCTGTCGTGAGGCAGCCCCGGGGAGGGGACCAGGATGCTCCGAAGCCACAGCCCTCAACCCGGCACGAGGGAAAACGTCCACCGGGCTCAGCGGGGCCGCTCGCCTTCGAAGAGAAGCTTGCAGCCTTAACTCAAACTGCTGTAGGTCCGTCTGAGTCTGTCCTTCCCAGAGCCAGAGCTGGCTGGGGTGTTTGTCAGAATAAAACAACAGCAAAACAAAGACAAAGAACAGATTTCCATAGGAAACTGATTATCGCTTTCTCTCCTCCCCCCTTCTAATAACTTGGCACAAATGCGGATGATACTCAAGGCAGACAGAAGGAAACTGATAACTGGAGAGCACTGACAAAGCTACGAGACTTATTTGGCAAATGTGAACCATAAACACNAGCACACAGAATCCAAGTGTTCTGCAGTTGCAGGGAACAGACCGGCACCGTAACGAAGCTTTAACTGATCCGGCCGCCGCTCCCCGCAGGACCAACGTCTGTCTGTGAGCAGCTCGGGTCAGAAGTCACTGCAGCAAGGTCAGAAGGAGCCCTAAGTTTGGCCTTTTGCTTCCCGTCGATGTCTTGTCTGAGACCATCCAGGTACCAGCTGCATCCCCCAGGCACAGTACAAGACTCGGCCTCCTCCTTCGTAGTCCAGTGTGGGAAACTCATTCCTTTTGGGAGCATCACTGGGGGAAGGAGTTGTTGTGTGCACTTGAAACGCTTCCTTTTCCCCCTGCTGCTCAATCCCTGGAGGACAGGCGTGGGTCAGGCGGGTGGCAAC
>VWZY01011390.1:232726-314484 GCA_013399075.1 Chloroceryle aenea | reverse complement strand
AGAGTTAATTTTCTTTGTAGAAGCTTGTGTGGTGCTGTGTTTGGGATCTGTGATCAAAAGAGTGTTGATAACACAGGGATGTTTGTGTTATCATTGGGTAGTGCTTACACAGTGTCAAGGCATTTTACAGTTCTTGCACTGCCCCCCCAGTGAGTAGGCTGGGGGTTCACAAGAAGCTGGGAGGGGAGACAGCTGGGACAGCTGACCTCAGCTGACCAAAGGGATATTGCCGCTATGTGTGACATCATGTTCAGCAATAGAAGTTGGGGGGAAAGGAGGAGGAAGGGAGGCTGTTTGGAGCTGTGGTGTTCATCTTCCCAAATAACTGCTATGTGGAACCCTGCTTTCCTGCAGATGGCTAAATGCCTGCTGATGGGAAGTTGAGTGAATTCCTTCTTTTGCTTTGTGTATGCAGCTCTTGCTTTGCTTATTAAACTGTCTTTATCTCAACAAATGGTTTTCACACTTACCCTTCAGATTCTCTCCCCCACTCTGCTGGTTGTGTGTGGAGTTGAGCAAGTGGTTGTGTGGGCTCAGTTGCCTCCCAGGGCTAACCCACAGCAAGGTGAAATCATGTCAAGGAGGGAGTAGGTGTGGGGTACTTGGCAGCCTGACTAATGAGTCAGTAGAGGGCATGTGATCTGAGACTAGGCAGTCAAATTTCACACCTCAGTTGCTGTTTTACAAGGCTACTTTGGGATAGCTGGAGCATGTGCAGAAGGTGAGTTAGGAGCATGGTGAAAGGAAGAAAGTTGTTGCTAAGAGTACAGCTGAGTACAGGTTGTGGAGGAATTCTCTGGAGTCATAGCAGTGTCTGAACTCTTAAGGTGCTCTTTGAAGAGGTCAGCGTGACTGTACCTACAGTCCTCCCCTTGCCAAAGTAAAGGAAACAAATCCAAGGTGTTGCAAATGGGTGTCCTTCCTGCTGGCAATGCCAGCAATCCACAGGGCTTTCGGATGGTGGCCGTGTTCTTTGAGAGCTGAGTGCTCGTGTGTGTGATCAGTCAGCGAACTTTTGCTCATCTTATCAATTCTTTAAACCTTGTTTCCTTCTGCTGCCTTAGAACAAGAATGACATGCAGCATCTCCAACACCTATACCAATGCTCTGGACACTTTGTGGAAGTAAAACAGTCAGAACTCCTGCCAGTCATAAATTGTTCCTATTAAAGGTTCCTATGGGATTAAGATTGGACCTTTTGCTGACCCTTTGTGAGGGCCTGACCAATGAAGCTGTTAAACTGCTCCAAGAAATGTTATGTCTGTTACACAGTTAAAGTCCAAGTGCTGGCTAAGGGGGACTGCCTGGCTAGT
Organism: Chloroceryle aenea; assembly: GCA_013399075.1. Taxonomy (NCBI): domain Eukaryota; kingdom Metazoa; phylum Chordata; class Aves; order Coraciiformes; family Cerylidae; genus Chloroceryle; species Chloroceryle aenea. The sequence continues at coordinate 313,171 of VWZY01011390.1, read as the reverse complement.
GTTATGTTACCAACTCTGAAGTGAATGCGGTCCCAGGGTGACTGTTTCTAAAATGCATAGCGGAATGAATTATAGCACATGATTGAAAGGAATGAATTGAGGAAACCTACTTTGATGGCAAAATGCCTTCAAATGCATGACCTTTTTTTTTTTCTGCTCCAAAAGGCTTCAGCACATCTGGTGTGTAGGCTGTGATCTGCACTCATACCCTGCAGGGTCACTCGTCCACCTTGTCGCTCGCTGCGCGTACTCCCTGCAAAGTTTCCTTTCAGGTACCCTTGCAGAATTGTGCATTAGAGATTCATGAGGAAAATCCAGCAAGTGCTGTTTGAGATTTTCAAATGACAGGCAGATAGCTATTAGCATTAATCCTCTTTCTGTATTCTCCAAAGAGCTCTTTGACAAGGGTGTGTGCAGGACAGGAAGCGCTTGACAGGATTCAGCTCCCATTCAAATCCCTCCATTACAAATGAAGGAAACAGAGACCCTCCATCATCATCCCCAGCACTGGTGCAGACAGCCTGCCCTGGAAGGCAATCTCTCCACTGGGATATGTGGTGGGGGACAGTCTCCAGCATCTGCCTAAAAGGCCACCCAGGAGTTGTGTAGGTTTGGAGAGTAACAGACACTGAAAGTTATGGGCACGACAGAAGCCTGCAGCCAAGAGCTGCTGAAACAGCACTGCCTGAGGTCACAGGGGCTTTGTCATCCCCAGCGCTCCCATCCTTCTGCTTCCCTTGCCTGTGTGTGGTGGATGGTAGAAAGTAGCTCTTGGTGGATGGTGGAGGGTAGCTCTCCTGCCACTGCTAAAAGAAAGGTGGTCCCCACTTGGCCAGCTGCCACCATCAAGTCCTTCAGGGCCTACAAAGAACTGTTGGCAGCCTGAGTGGAAGGGGCATTGCAGGGGTAGGGGTTACAGGTTGAGAGGCTCTGCACTTTTGACTGGGGGGCACTGAGTCAATGTCATTTCTGGAGGATGAATAGGTTATCCAGCTGAGGTTGTGTAGCTGGGACTAGCAGAGGGGCTGTGCCTGGGAAATAAGGGATGTAGAACTTGCCTGTCCAGCAGGCAGGCAGCCAACTGGCATGTCCATGTCTGACCATCCAAGTGTGTCTCTTCCAAGACTGACTCGCATGCTGCACCCCACGGCTGTTGGAAGGATTACTTATGGCTTAAATACAGCACCTCTAAACTGACTTAAGTGAGAATTTTCACTGTTCTGGCTTTTGTATGTAATGAACTTCACAATGTTTCTTAAAAATAAATGACAAGTTATGTATCTTTAAAATATCTATTGCTTTTCTGTACCTTTAAAAGGCAAAAAAGGGAAGGAGTTGGCCTAGTTGGGTGGCTGTGGGGAAAATAACTTTTCTATGTTGGGTATGTATAACTTGGTGTACTGTGGGCAGGGGAATTTGAAGGAGTCTGACTGTAGTCAGTGGAGTTACAGATTATACAGACAAATCAGGATTTGTCTCACTATGGCCTTCTTTGATTCCATACTTCCTTGATCCCTGGTTGTAGCTGACTTACAGTTAGTCAGTGACTCCATAATTCCAGACGTTTCTGCCAAAGCCCATCAGCCTTCCCCATAAAGATCTAAGCTTTTCTTTGGGAAGGAAATAATTTAGTTAATTTGCTGAATAAGTATGTGGTAAAGTTTTGTGGGTAAGCCTAAGGGAGAAGATTAAAATCACAAAACACACTTGAACATCAGCTGGCTGTATGAAATACAAGACAATGAAAGTCAAGACAATGACAACAGCAATTTAATAGTTTATTTAAAAATCTGTAGCATTTTGCTACAAAACTGCATAGCGATCAAGGCTTTGAAATGCTTGAGTATGATGGGATATTAGAGCTTGTCTTACACCAAGACTTGGAATTCAACATGGCAACTGGAAGAGTATTGTTTTGAGGGAAGTCTGAGGAACCTCTTCCCTCCTTTGCTGTCTAATCATCAGACTATTGCCACATGTGGACTCTTAAATACGTTACTTTGAGGAAATAATCAAGATTTGCATTAAAGGATCACTCAAATTCTAGCAATAACTGTGTGATAAATCCTGGCTTTCCAAAAAGCTGATTGCCATCTGCTGCTGACTTCCCCGCTGGCATTGTATCCATCTTAAAACTGCTGACCATAGCTTGACATTTCAGATGTGAAAGCTTGACCAGAGCGTGCAGCTGATCTGAGCAGCCAGCAGGATTCCCCAGCCCTTGCAGGAAGCTGCAGTCTGGCAAGGTGAGAAGAGGCACGAGGGTTCAGGGTCTCCAGGGGGAAGGAGGTGTTATGGGACCACCTTATTCCCTACACTGCACAGTTCTTAAAAACAACCAAGACAAAATCTCTTCTGAATAGAAGTGGCTAGGTAAATTAATGTTACTTTATGTAAAACCAATAAGTGGTTCTGAGCATCAAGGGACCAGAAGAATAAGGCTGAAGCCAAAAGACAGCAGGTCCCAGAAGTGTTAAGATACATCACATTTAGTGTCTCCCTGCTTTTTGGGTTTATCTAACCAATAGCTATGCAGTCTCACCACTGCAGATGGACAACGTCTATTCAGCTTTATCTTGTTTGTGTTCATAAACCCTTCTGTGAAATACCCCAATTTCAGCCTCAAGGATGCTGCAAAAATGTGATTTATTCTGGTGGTCTAGGAAAAGTAGCCCTTCTAAAGGAGAGAAATGAACTTCCCTTGCTTATAAAATTAGGTGAAGAAAATGGGGCATTGGAAGGCTTCAGGGACAGTGTCTTTTGCATTTGGCCTCGCTGTGGACAGGTAGCAAATGGGAGGCATTCTTGAGTTTTTCCTGGTAGCATAAGTTTAGCGATGTTTAGGTCTGTAAAGAATGAATTGAGGCTGGGAGTAAGACTTTCCCTGAAATGGCTACTAATAAAAATGCTTCCACATCTGGAGTCCAAGGGTTAATGCAGCACTGCCACATCCATCACCAAACCATGTCCCCACATTCACATGTCTCTTAAGTACCTCCCTGGATGGTGACTCCACCACTTCCCTGGGCAGCCTGTTTCAATGCTTAACTGTTTTGGTGAAGAATTTTTTCCTAATGTCCAATCTAAACCTCCCCTGGCACAACTGCAGCCCATTTCCTCTTGTCCTATAACCCCAGTTCCCTCAGCTGCTCCTCTTAAGACTTGTTCTCTAGATTTTTCATCAGTTTTGTTGCCCTTCTTTGGACACAATCCAGTGCCTCAGTGTCTTTCTTGTAATGAGGGGCCCAACCCTGAAGCCAGTATTTGCAGCGTGGCCTCATCAGTGCTGAGTAGAGGGGAACAATCACTTCCCCAGTCCTGCTGGCTGCATGGTCTCCAGTACAAGCCAGGATGCTGTTGGCCTTCTTGGAGTGGGGTTGCCTAAGTTTAGGCTGTATCTGGAGCTAACCTTCAGCAATTGCTCTGACCCAGTGACCCCTCCCCAGCCAAGAGAGCAGATTAGGAAGAGAACTGTGGGTTGAAATGAAAATGGATTTAATGAGACAGCAAAGTTAACATCAATAACATTATAAAGTACAGGGCTGTACTCGGCCCAGTGAACCACAATCAGTGGGAAAGCAGAGCTTGGGAGCGGAGTAGTGAGCCCCTTGGGGGGTAGGGAGAAACAGGAGAAGGAAGAGGAGGAGCTCCCATCCTCAGCAAGCTTCTCCCTTTATAATGAGCGTGAGGTTCCTGGTCTGGGATAGACCTGTAGCCAGCCTGGGTCAGCTGCCCTGGCTGACTCCAAACTGCTCACAGCCTGTGGCTGGCCTAGGATTCTGTCCCAGTGAAACCAGGACAATGATGGGGGGCGGGGGGAAGGCTAAACATTCAATTGCTGCCCCTGTTGGTACCTTCAGATATCTCAAGTTCAGCACAAAGAAATCACAAACAGAAAAAAAACCACCCCAAACCACCTCATTCTAGAGTGTTTCAGTTAGGGATCTCAAACTGCTTTTCCTCATGCAGTATTGAAATCTGTGTGCAAAGCAAGGCAAGCTCTTAAATCAGATTAGCTCATAGATAATGTGGCCACCTCTCTGGTGCCTGCCTGAAAACTGAAGGAACATGGCATCACACTTCCTAATGAAGGAAGATTGAAATTTTTTTAAGTAAAAGAGGACTCTTAGAGGATCCTATAACTCTAGAAAAGGCTATAAGAAACTTTAAATACATGACTTAAGGTAAAAGAAGTTTGCAGCACTATGTATTATACTCTGCCTCATCTTTGACCACAGGATAGGTACTTCTCCTCTGCCTGTGATGGGGAAGATGAGACAAGATGCAGTGATATTATTCCTTCCAGGATCACAGTAGGAGGACAAACCCCATTATTCCTCACCCTGACCCCGTTGCATTGGCTACTGAGATAAAGGGCTCTGCTGTGCTTAGCTTAATGATGCTTACAGTTAACTGCTATGAAGCCCTTTGGGGTTTTATCTGGGTTCTTATGGTGTTTATTGTGATTTAAACTATTAAGATTCAGAGTGTGTGTGAGTGGCATTTTGTAACTGAAAGGTGTTTTCCATTTCCATTTTCTTCATAGCCCTTGAATTAAGTCACCATGGCAAAATGCCAAATAATACACCCCTTTTTTTGGCAAATAAATGTAAAAAAAAAAAACCCAAACCCAACAAAACCTTGAGGCCTCGAGCATATTACATGCTTTGCAGGAAATTCCCAGACTCTTACAGGCAATGTATCAGCTCTTCAGAGCAGATCAAAATTCCAGTTACTTGCAAGAGTTGAGGAGCTGAATGTCAGAGCTCTCCTCTGAGCACCATTTGCATGCACCCCTTTCTAGGTGCCTATCAGAGTGATATTCTGTGGCTGTTGTTTGTCTTTAAGGGACATTATTGTATGAACCAGCATATCTAAGATCATAGCATATCTAAGATGATATTAGAAGAAGAAAAATATGTGCATCACTATTTTAAGTTAGGTCAAAGTGGAGAGCTTAAGTACGTAGCACGTTGTGGAGGAACCATTGCATAGTTCACTGGTAATAACAACACTTTTCCTATGGGAATATTTGAACTTGTTTGGGTGAGTAGGTAACTTCTGTCTCACAGCAAGGAATTTAAGAATTGGGCATCCTGCTATACAGATATATTTCATTTGTATCTATACAGTGAGCTGATAAACCAATCTGCATTTCGAGAAGTGTTTTATGAGGGTTCAGGCTGTGTAAAGCAGAACCCCTAGAGAAAGGGCTGAGCCTAGAAGATATATTATTAATAAAGTTGCCTGTGCTCTAGCAGAAGGATGTAAACTACCCAATCCTTGTTCTCATTTCATTACATCAGCCTTCAGTGGTTGTGTCCAGCATGCCAGCCAGAAGTCCTGAGCAGCTGGGCTCCTCTCCCGATGTGGTGCAGCGTGCAGCGAGGGCTGAACAGTTTGCACATGTCCAGCCCTCCAAGGCAAAACAGGGGGGATTTGGCCTTTCTTGTCTTCATTCTCCTCTTCTCATTTCCCGCCTATTATGGGCTGAAGAGTGGGATTCTCCCCAGGGAGACACAAGGCTTTTGTGGTGTGCCAGGACTGACCTCTCTTACATAGGCTTCAAACTAAATTAAACTCCACATCTGAACAGCTCTGATTTTTAGGGAAGAAAAAAAAGAAATCAGAGCCAAATCTGGACTTTGTAATTCAAGGCCGTAGGACAGCTTAAAACAATGGTTGCACATGTTCTGTGACTCATTCTTGGGCTGTGGGTTGCTGAGTCTCTTACTGTGACCAAAGAGCTAAAAAAAAAAAGCTAGGAGTGGGACTTTGAATCTCATACTTGCATTTGATTCACAGATAGCAAAATCCTGACCAGAAGCTCAGCGAGGCTGTTATGGGATCGGTGGGCTGGAGTTCATGCCACAGCTGCAGGCAGCTACTGCACACTGACCTGGAGCAGTGAGGTACCTCCCTGAATGCCACCTTTGTTTCATGTCAGGGGAATTTTCTGGATAAAGTGGATCAAAGAGAAAAGTTATTGCACATGCTCCCCAAGTCTGTCTAGAAAGTGATGGGGGTAATTTCTCTTATTGCTCTTGTGCCCACTGGAGTTCCTAGAGCGAGTTTTTCTTATCCTCTGGATAAAAGAGTTGCCTGGATGTCCTAGAATGTATTATTTTTTTACCCAGTAAGTTTTACTGTCTCCATTTAGTTAGCTGTTCCACCACCTAGTGACACAACCCTGCTGAGAAAGGCAATCAGGAAAAGGAAAAGAGACTTGTGGGGTTGAAATGAAAATGGATTTAGTAAAATATCTAATATTTATACTAAGCACACAAAGTTATACTCGGCCAGTGTAGTAGTTGCAAGCTGCACACTCCTGGCAGTGACTACTGGATGGAAAGCACTGCAAGCACCACAGAGCTGGTGCAAGCATGATGGTCACAGCACACAGGGAAGTGGCCTTGGGAGCAGAATGTCAGGCAAGACCCTCCAGGGGTGGTGACCATTAAGGAGAAGAGAGTGCCCCAGACAAACTTGTCCATTTATAGTGAGCATGATGTTTATGGTATTGGAATAGTGTTGGCCAGCTTGCTTCAGCTGCCCTGGCTTTTGCTCCTCTGAGCTTTAGAACCTGGCCCATCTGGAACTGCTAAAGTCCTTGTTCACTATGGACACCAACATACCATGGCTGGCCATCAATGAAATCAAATTGTCTTGTCTTCTTCTCACTGAATTGGGTGTGTTCTCAAGAATGCAGCTTTCCTGAACAGAAATTGATTCTCTGATTCTATCCTGGTGAAACCAGGACAGTTGCTCAAGATGAAATGATCTCCTTTTTCTCTCCCTGTTTGCCTGGACCTTATTTCCTGCTGTCTGGCACTGGGGTATCACATGGTAACGTGGGAGTGTAAGTAATAGCCTTCCTCCTTCTTGGGATCTCAGCACTTTTATTGCTTACTTGGATTACACGTTCCTTGCTTCAGGCTGCTTTTTCCCTGCCACAGTTTTCTGAAGACACTGGTAAAATCTGAACTTTTATCACTTCTTATATAACTTTACCAGGTAAATGTGGATGTCCTCTATGTCCTGATGATGTAAAGGAAGGCAGATGTGAAAGGAATGCCAAGTTCAGTGCATGAACATCAGTAGTTCTGATGGCAAAGTCCATGGTGGCAACCTCTTGTAGGATTTGGATACAAAACTTCCCCAGTCTGACAGGACAAAGCTATCTTCCACTCAGCAGTTAGAATTTAAAGTTACAGCTTCAAAAAGAGGTTGGGAACTGAGTTATTAATATATAACCATAAAATCAGGGACCTACATTTATAGCTTGAAGACTTGAGTGTGCAATGTAGCAAAAAAATGCTCAGGAAGCCTCTGAAAAACTTCCCTCTTTCTCCCTCACCTTTCATTTTCACTTATTTGATAGCCTGTGGAGTACTGCCTCTCAGTTTTTCATCTAGGAATTCCGAAGACTGTGAGACTTCTTCTAGGATTTAAATGTTCTGGAAAGCATTTTATGGCTCTAAAGTCAGATTCTGCTGTTCCTTGATATTCGTGTGGATCCATAGGTGATTTATATGGCCTCTGGCCCAAAGACATTACAATCTCAGTTGAACTCTACAAGACTGAGGGAGATAACACCAAGCAAAGAAATGGTGGAGGAATCTGCTGGACAGGTTTATGGGCTGTTTGGGAAGTACCCTTATGCAGCATGTCAAAAGCTTTCTGCATTTTTCAAAGTAGGGCAGTGATTAGCCTGTTATTATGTGGAACAGTGTTGTGGATTATGGAGCTGTAGGAAATAGCCTTAAAGAAGGGGTTGCATGAAGCCTGTAGGAGCAGATCCAGAATATATCAGATGGTGTGCTGCAGAAAGAAGTATCCTATTTGACTCGAAAGCTTGGGATTATTTTTTTTCTGCACTGAGACAGAGCAGTGTACTGCTCAGGAGCATTGGAATCTGAGATGAACGTGTGAAACACCCAACACACTTGAGTTTTCTCTTCTAGTTGCTTTTGAACTTAACCATGAGCTAAATAAAGAAGGACTCTGCCTCCTCCTGCTCCATAAGCATCAGATCAAACCAAGACTTTCTGTATGTTAAAAAAAGTGACCATTTTTATTGTTTACTATTACTTATTATATATCAGTTTTTACTTTAGATTTCTGAGAAACATTCTGACTTTGAAATACTTCCCCCACCCCTGAACTCTCTGCTGCTTTTTACTGTGTTCTCTACCTGAGCTCAAACTTTCTGTAGCAACTGAAGGCTTTTCCCTCTCATGCTTTTGGACTGATGTCCTCAAGAGCTCCAAGCTCTCTAAACAGTGCTTCTTGAGGAAACTGCCAGTTTTTTGTTCCTCACTTAGAATATTAGCAATTATCTGCACTCTGCTGATTCTCCGTTCCAAGACAAGATCAATCTTTTAAACAGTTCAATTTTAAAGCTGTTTTTGTGGTTATCTGGAGTTTTTTATGCACATGTTTCTATTTTATCAATCATATATGTGACTTGTAATCCTGCATGCTAGCAAAGTATCAGTCTTCAGCCAGGGAAATAACTTGAATGTTGTTTAATTTGAAAAATGACCTTTTTAATCTGAAAAAGATGATGGGTGTAGAAATAACCCAAAATAATTAGCCTTAAAGGATGCCTTTCCAGCCTGGGATCAACAATATCCTGGCCAAATTACACCTAAAGCAGATCCAAAGAAATTTCCTAAAGCACTGAGCATCTTAGCTCTGCAAGAGATGACTGGGTTAACTCTTTCTCTGCTATTGCCCCTTATTTGTTCTGGTGTCTTATGTGCCTCTGACTCCAGAGTGCTTACATGCAGCATGACCTAGGATATTCCTGAGAGTTTAACTTCCTAACGAGGACATAATGCTCCACAAGTTAAATGTCAGCTCAGGGTAGTTTATCCATCTTGTTCTCACATCTAGCCAAGGCACTGATTTTTTTTAACAGGAAATTCTGCTGGAAGAGGGAATATCTTACCTAACAGTCATGTAAAATTACAAATGATGAGAATGTTCCTACTTTATTTTGATGACAAAAGCAAAGTGTATTGCTGACTTGCAATGGGAGTTTTCCATTACCCCAAAGTAAGTATCAGCATAATAGTTTGAAATAATTTTCTGGTTGAGGCAAGTTGGCTTTCCATTATTTACTGGATGATATCACTATTCTTATTCACTGTTAAATCCAATTTGTGTTTCTGGGCTGAGGGTGCCAGTTTTGGCTAATCTGACACATTCATTTTTCTGTATTGCAAAATACACAAAAAAAACCTTATGCCCCTGGCCACCCTAGTAGTGCTGGACTCTGTCAGAGACCCCGCAGAGCCAGGCTGGCTGTCCTGGGAGATGCAGCCCAGGGTAGAAGGGAAAGGAGGGTGGAGGCAGACAAAGGTGACCTCAAAGCGACTTCCCACCCTCTGTTTTCCTGCTGCTCTTGCAGCTCTCGTGGCTTTCATGGGAAATGCGATGCTTTGTGTCACAATGAGACAGACCAGAGTAGAAGAGTGTGTGCTACAGGATCTTGTTTCTGCCCATCCAGTCTCTGAGGGTGCTTTTGTGCTGGAGCTTCGTAGGAGCTTGCACAAGACAGCCTGTGGTCGTACCATGCAGTGCTCACCCAGGGGAATCAGCAGTAACAAACATCACAATTGTTTGGCTCTCTTATGGGAAGAACTCTCCCATTTATAACTAGATTGGCAAAATTCAGAGGAAGGGGTGAAATCGTGTCCTCTGATACAGGTTTCTGTGGAAACTGTGCCATGTGCTGAGGGCACAGAGCCAGTTAGCCATGCTGCATCTCTCCCTGTGCTGGTAACGTGTGGATGATGGGGGGAGCACACCTCAGTTTCATACCAAACCCTCTTTTTTTGGAGTGTGCAGTGCCCAGGGTCATTGAAAAGCTGTGGATTGCCTGAGCACCTCTGTGTGAGGCTGGTGAGCTTGTGGTGGGCTGCAGGTCAGGGCACCAGCCCACCATGGCTACCCTTTAAACCCTGGCTTTTATTTCAGGAGAAAGCAGGAGGTTTTGGATGGACTGGTTGCACCTGAGGGTATTGACACCCAAGGGAAAATGTGACTCTGAAGCTAGGAAGTGTTCTCAGCATCCCCACCGTAGTCAGATATGCTGACACCAGGCTTTGACAGACTGCATTGTACCATCCTGGGTGGAGCTTGTAGATGTAGGAACCACTCGCTGATCAGGGAGCGTGAAATACGAGCACAGCTGGGGGGTTTTCTCTTCCTACTGCTTCTGCTTGGAGCAAAGCATCATTGTCCTAGCTCAGAATTTATGGCTGTTTACAGCAATAATTTAAAAAAAATTAAAAAATTGTGAAGGGGCTTTCTTGCACCATTTGCTGAAGTTCTCTCTCTTAAACTGGTCAAGTNTCCTAGCTCAGAATTTATGGCTGTTTACAGCAATAATTTAAAAAAAATAAAAAAATTGTGAAGGGGCTTTCTTGCACTATTTGCTGAAGTTCTCTCTCTCTTAAACTGGTCAAGTGATCCATAATCAGAAAGAGTAGTGTACTTCACTCACTCTGTTCTGGTTATACAGAAACTCATTAAGCCCCGTGCATCCAAGTGCACTGTTTTATGTAAACAAGACCTCTGAGAGAGAGATAGATGTCTGATAAAGATGAAAAGGAAAACAGACTAATAGCAGACCACATTAATAATGGCCATGTCGTGGTCTTGGAAAACAAAAGTCATCCACTGTGCAATTATTGTACATTTCACAGCAGGGTAGGGGCAAGGTAAAGAGCAGAGATGTATATGGAGATGCTAGCTGTAACTTTTAGGTCCAAATTATTGAGTTGCAGCTAGATTTGAAACTTTTCATGATTTTTATTCTGTGATGAAAGGGGTTGGTCTCTGTTGTGCTCCCAAGTGCTTAAGACTGGTATTTTGTGAATGTTCTTTATTGGGACCTCCAGGATGCAGTTGGATTTCACACTGAACCCATCTAACTGTCAGCAGCTGAAGCAGGCAGAATTTGTCTTGTGTCTAGGTAGGGTTTAGATTATAGATGCATTTAGCTGTGGCCTCTGCTGTTAATACTGTATTTAAACTAAATAGATAATTCAAGTTTAAAGCTCTTCCTCTGTGTCCCCTGGCAGTGCTATGTTTAAGCAATCTGAAGTAGTTCAGCTTTTTTTGTTTCAAGAAGCCACCCCAGCCTTGCAGCCCTGCCATATTCTCTGGTTTTTGGAGGGGGCAGCCCTACCAAGCTCACATCAAATTTTACTGTTCCCTTCAGGTTGTGTGTGGTGGGCTTTTGTGGTGTTTGGTTTGGTGGGTTTGTTTGGGTGTTTTTTGTTTTGTTTTCTGTTGGGGGAGTGTGGGGTGTTGCATGTGCTGTGATTCTCGTGTCTGGAACTCAGAAACCAGAAAAAGTACATGAGAAATAATGCAAGTAGAAATGATTTGGGACTTATTATTTTCAATTTAAATCTGCCCTCTTCTGGTATTGAACCACTACCCCTCATCCTATCACTTTTTACAAAGTCCCTCCCCAGCCTTCACTGACAATTGTTCTCCTGGGGAACAAAATAGACCCAATTGCCACCAGCCCTGAAGCAAATGGTTCAGCCTCTTTACATCTCTGTGATCAAATTTATGAAGATGTTTTCTGCATAAACTGTTAGTTCCATTTTTCCATGAAATTGGTGGCTGTGGCTGATGCTACATCTTCATGATCAAGAGTTTCCAGACCTCAGTCTTTATGTACATGATCTCAACTTGTAATCTACAAAATGATAATGAAGCCTCATTAGAGCCATTGGACTGTTAAAATAAAGGCACACTGACTGTGACCATAATTGATAGACTTTTGGTCAGTCCCTTTCAATGCCTGTCTGGTGTGAGAGACCTGTTTTCAAAGTTGCTTGGTGAATTCAGTTGAGCTTGCTTCCTTCAAATTGCTAGAAAACATTTTCTATCTGCTATTGACTGTCTCTGTAGAAGTGACTGTGGTGCTCTTGTCTATTAAATGTTTTCTGTCTGAAGTATTTATCACTATTCCTGCATCTCTGTGGTCAGAGGCTAATGGTTACAGCACTGATAAAAGGTTCCCAATAAGAAAGAAAAAGTGCCTGCTTATCCTCTGGAGCCAGGGGGGGTCCAAACTCCTAAAAGATTTCGTTTCAAGGAGCCCTCTGTTTTCAGCCTGGGTCCTCAGAACAGCTATTTAAGAACTACCTGTAATCCAATTGTGGATGGGAATCGTAGCAGAAGGCTTGCCTGCAGCCCATGTATTTTTTTGCTATTGAAGATGCCTAAGCAATAGATTCTCAGCTGCTGTACAAGCCTTCCAAAAAAAAAAAGTAGCTTTCTGCTGCTGCCTCTGAAGGACACTCAAGGAGAGAGGAAGCTATTGCTGGAGTGTTAACTTGAATGGGTTGAGAAGAGATAAGATAAAATTTGCTTAGTAGAAAATTATTGTGCTTGTGCTAAATGATTAGTGGACAGTTCTAGACAAAATGAGTCCCTCTGTACTTGCTGAGCTTACAAGTAAAACTGAGCATTTTCTAGCTTCTGGCCTCCACATCAGATGAGATGTCAGTTGAGGTTCCTCCCGTCACTCCCAAGAAGTCTGACTTTGAGATATGCACCAGGTGAACGCACTGAACAAGGGCAAGCAACTTTCCTCTCCCAATGAGCCCCATGCTGAATTCCTTCAGTGGCTGAGAGCCAAGGAAGGGGAAGCAGTGGGGGCAGGTCAGCAGCAGGAGGTGACTGTGGCCCCTCACTGCAAAAGCAGAAAAGGCAGGCCAAAAGCCACATGCCAGAGAAACTCAGCAGTGCTGGCCTCTGCCCTCCCTGCCAACTCACTCCCTGCTACAGCTGCAGTTTTAGACTGGCATAGGAGTTATGGGACTGGTGAGTTTTGGTCCTGGCTGTGATTCATCCTCAGCCTGAGAATGCACTTGAGGTGCTTTCAGACTGCACATGCTCAAATGGCAGGACTTGACAATCCTTACACAAATCTATGTCTGTGCTTATGAGACTCAGTGTTGGAACTACCTCAATGGAGACAAATCAAGCCAGTGCTCAGTGTGCTTGAAAATCCTCCTTAGTCCCTGGTGTATTCAGTTTTCACTGTTCCAAAATGTAGCTGACACGGAGACATTCTATGGTTTCCTCCCTTTTTTCACTGCTTTTATTATTCTTTTCTCCTCCTGATCAATTATTAGTAATGTAATTAGCCTAAACTTGATGAGTTGGGTCTTAAGGATTGGTTTGCTTATTGACAATTCATAACCCAAATGGTTTTTTTTTGGAAATCTACTTGTAAATTAGGCATAGCAAAAGTATTGGAGATGATGGACTGCTGTTATTTCAGTCCAATGCTATTATGAAACATAATAGTAAAATCAAACTTCTGCTGCTGCATTCTTGCAGACACAGTCCAAGTGGGGTGCTTGAAAGCTTGTGACTTAAGTACCCAGGTCTTGGTCTGAGACTGGGGGGAAAAAACCAACCAAACAACCAGAAGGTTGATTGGTTACTCCAAACTGCCTCAATCTGTGCTAACAAAAGGCACAAAATACCAAAGTGCCAGGGTTTTCTAATGGAAGAATTGAAGTGGGCCATGTGCCTTTCAGAAGTCTCTCCAGAGGATTTACTTCAATCGCAAATCAAATGTAACTAAAAGTAAGAAATGCTGCGTGCCCATAAGATCCAACCACAATGGAGCTAACAATGAATTGATTTTATGCTAAACTGTTATATCCCAAACCTGCAGCAGAATTCAAAACCACTTCTACAATAGGAAACATTAATGCAGCTGCCTGAATTGGATTTTCCCCTCTCCACGGCTGGAGTGGGGTGTGTGTTTCAAAAGATGGGCTCTACTTTTGCCAAACAAACTGTCATTTCCTTTGCAAGTCTGAAGGCCAGAAAAATCCATGCAGGCAGGCAAACAGGTCATACAGTGGCAGCAGAGTGGCCCTCCATACAGAATCACACTATCACAGATTTTTTGAGGCTGGTAAAGACCTCTGAGATCATCAGCTCTTGGAAGATCATCATCACGTGCTGGAAGGCACTTGGTGCAAATCGCATGGTAGCAGAAATGCACTGGTGGCAGCTCTCATGGCAGAGGATGCCCCTTGTCACCTGTCCTAGCCCCTCTCTACTCCCCATTCTGTTGAATAGGATGCTGTGGAACAGCTGACTTTTCCATCCAGTGATCTAAAATCCAAAGACTGCCGCATGCTTGACAGGTGTGTTGCTGCTAATCTTACAGATTTTACAATAAAAATTGGAAAGCAGAAGATAATTGGTCAATTTGTAGCTGGGAGGTGGTACTTGTTTGAGATACATGTAGATTATGCTTTTCTCTACCAGTGCAAAAATCCCAACAAATGATCTGAAAGAACAACCAGCACTGGGTGAGGGGGTGTTGGGGGGTGTGTGTGTGCATGGTGTGCCTGGTAGGGTTTTCTAGCCCCTCTTGCAAAGCACAGGCCTTAATGAGTTCCAGGGGGACAGTGGCTTGTCAATCACAATATACTTTTCAAGTAATAGTCATCTCTGCCCCATCACAGAACCACAAGGCATGAAATAATTAGAAAGCCCAGAGTAACTGCTCTGTTTTACAAGAGCAAAATCCTTGTGTGGATCATTTACATAAACTTGTCACTTCCCATTATGGTTCTAATGCAAGCTGGGTAATAATCATGGGACCAGGAGAGGGGAGGTCAAGGTATGATGCTCCTCCATGTTTGAAGCACAAGGTACGCATGTGCCCAGCTTTCCATCCCCCACTGAATTAATGTAAAGTATCTTTTATTTTCCATTAAATAAGAACTATTCATGCTGCTATGGTAGCAGACCATGTGCAGCCTCCTCTTCTTAAGAGAGAAAAAAGGCTTTTGCGTCAAGCCATTGTTAGGGGAGAATTCACTTTGAGGAGCATTTCAAAGCTGATCCGATTGGGGAAGGAATAATGTTAAATATTTGGTATGAAATATTTATAAGATGCACATGTGAACATCTGACAAAGTAGCCTGGAAAATACACATTTTTTTTTTAAATCTTTGACAATTTTATCTGTTTCTCTCTGAATGGGAGGCTAGAGAGAAGGTGTGAGCGTAGTGAGAAGTGTGTGTGTGTAAATGCATCTAAACACACGCAGATCTAGACACGCAGAGGCAGACACACTTTCCTACAGCCGCCTGAATGGGTTGATGGGATTTAAGGCAATCTGCATCTGAATGCTGCTCTCCAAAGATGGTAGCAATAAGGGCTTGCTGGAGTCTGGTTTAATCATTGTGAAGGGGAGAGCTCTGCGCTAACGCCCAGCGCGAGGGGCAGCCGGAGGGTAGGAGGTGATGGTTGCTGCTGGTTTTGCTACTGTTTTCCAGCAACCATTTTCTTGGGATTCTTCACAACGGTCGTAGAGCATCATCTGCATTTCTGCCACGAGAAAACAAGCCCCCTGCTTTTTGCACAGAAGACTGGGGGGAAAAAACATCCCTGCGTGGCTGCTTCATTTTCCTTTTATTTAAAAAATGAGGACAATTCAAGATGAGCAAAGAGCAGATTTGCTTACAGGCAACCAGAATTGCAGTTTTCCTAACCTTTTTGACCCTTGCAGATAAACCAAGGTAAAACCACTTTTTTTTTTCTTTCCTCTCCCCAAGGATCCGAGGGAGGTTTCAGAAAATGAGTTCTCACCTCACTCTGTCCTTATGACAGGAGACAGAGAATGTAATGGCTCACTCCTCATGGCAGCCGCAGTGAAACGCGTGGGGATGGCATATATTAAATAACCAGGATAAAGGAAACCATGTGATCTGCTTCCCTTGTAAGGGGATCTAATAGCTCTCTCTTAGAAACCTTATTTCCTTTTCCTTTGTTTTGTTTCCCATGGCCATGTCTCTTCTTTGCCTGCCCCACTTGTACCAGCTGTAGGCTGTTGTTGTTCTCTGGTGTAAATCCCTGCCAGCTTTAAGCTGTAAACAGGTTGAAGCAAGACCTTTGTCCTTTAAGATCCTTCTTTTACATGTGCAGTGCTATACATGCATTAATTAGTAGTGATGATCTTGCTGAAATAGGCCATATATTCCCCTTCCAATGGGCTGTGGATTCACTCTCCCTTAAAAATTTGCTAGCTCAAATGCCCCAGGCAGGCTCCGTGCATTGTACAGCGTGTTTTCACGGGAGCAGGCAGCTCAATAGCAAGGCAGCATCGTTTGCCCTCATCTGCCAGCTTTTGTCTTTGAGTGGAAGTGTGGGGCCTGGTGAGAGGTAGGATATGAACTGTGTCCAGACTCTGTTCCTTATCTCCGAGATCACCAAGAGGGAGAGCATTGTTGATGGATTTAAATCAGCTTTTTCTCCCCTTGTGCGCAACAAAAGTCTAAATCCCTTTTCAGGCCAGATTGCTCCATTTCACTGCATGGGCTAGGCAGATTGGAAACATGTTTGTCACTCAGCTTTTCTCCCAACCTAATCAGTAGACACTGGGGTGGTGGGATTTTGGTGCTCAGTGTATCACCCTTTAATCTATGGAGTTGGCCTTTAAAAGCTGCTGATGCCGTTGCTGCTGTGTGTGAGCTGCTGCTGTCTTTCATTTCTGAAGACAGATATAAAAATAATGTTAACCACGAGCGTAAGCAGGGGGTTTAGCAGGGATTTGAATCTAAAATGTGATACTTAACACTGGCCAACTTGATTTGGTCCAGCAGAGCTGAACCCCTTATTCTGTTATAATAAAGTGTGTTGTATGTGGGGAGGATTGCAGTGGGATTTACTGCCTCTGTGTTTTAGTTCTGTTGCTGAATGGGCCTAAATGATGGATAACCATAGGGCACAGGGTGATAGGGTTGGGGGAAAAGGTGCCTTGGCAGAACTGTCTGCAGGTTTCAAAGGTCTCTGGTAGCATCACAAGCTCGCCAGTGTCTTTTGCAGTTGCTGAGATCCATAGCACGCCGACATCACCCCTGCCAGACACAGCAAGGGACCCATCACCTCAGCAAGCAGGTGTAAGGAAGCAGGTTGGCTCTCATGAGTTTTCAGATGTCAGCAAGATGCTGAGAGGGAGAGTTATGTGATAGGTGTGATGAAGGATGTTAAAAGCCTTAAAAGAATGTAGGCTCTTCAGGGCAGAGGCTGCAGCTCTGTTTACACACAAACAACCTGTGTCCACATGAGCACACATGTGCCCACTGCTAAGCACAGCCTGAACCAGGTATTGACTGAGGTCTCGAGATAAATGCAAGATAATTCCATCCAGAAAAGATGTAATTAATTGACTAGGTACACAATCACAGTTCTAATTTTTTTCTGCCACCAAAATGTGCTGGGGATAAACTGTCTCTCATCCCCTTGAACCACAGCTCCACTGTTCTGGTATCATGGAGAATCACATCTGCCAGCCCCGTGTAATGTCCCATATGGCCCATGAGAACCTGGGGCATGGATGGAATGTGGAACTGGGTGCTTGAGCAGCAAGAGTGGTTCAAAAATTCAGCCCAAATGTTCAAACCTGACATTTTGCTGTGAAGAGGGGCTGGCTGGGTGAAATCAAACAGGTTTTCAGGAGCTCATCGAGTTCATTGACAGGTGAGAAGGAAGGTCTCCTGGTGCTCCTGCTAGTCTGGCATCCCAGATTCCCACCAGCTTGCCTCTGGGGGTGTCAAGCCCCTGCCTGGAGCTCCAACCTTCCTGGTAGGACAAGAAACTTTTTATTTTTTATCCTCTTTTCATTATTTAAAATACAAAAGAAATTTGAATGTAAGTTCCATTTCTAGCAAGCCCGAGTTCCTTATTTTTAGCTGTTGTAACCTATGGCAAATGGTTTTGATTCAGTGCTAAGTAGCTCTTTTTAGTTTGGGTTACTCAAGGACAGAGGGAAAAATACCAGTCCTCTTTCAGAAACCTTTATTTCTGGGAAAGGACACAGATTCCTGCACAGATTCCCTATTCCTGCCTGGCTTCATAACTGGCAACCTATTCCTGCCTGGAATCATAACTGGCAATGTTTTCAGCATCTTTCTGTATCCAAGTCCAAACCTTTTAATGAGATGGATATTGTCAATACCTATGGCAAGGGCCTTTGGTCTGATTATGAATAAATAATGACCTTTTTGAAGATGCCACACCAGTAAGTGAATCTAGAAGCTGGGGGCTGAGGATTTCAGTGTCTCGCCAGATTGGTCAGTAGCAGAGAATAACCGAGATAAATCCTCAGTCAGGTCTCTGAATGGCCAGAGCAGATGAGAGGCCATGAAGAAGATGCTAAAAATAAGAGATAATATATGAAGGATAACTCCTATATCTTGGGGAAAAAAGAAACTTTCCATTTTTCTACCACATCAGTTGAAATCCTGGGCATGGTACACTTAATGGATCCAGCTGGATGGTGGGACAGGGGGTTAACCCAGTTCCCTGGTGCAAGGAATCCATATGAGGACAGTATGATAGTGAGAGCCTGGTTCCAGCAGTGGGAAGCAGAGAAAACAGGTGGTCTCCTACCTGAGCACTCTCTTTTAAAGCAAACTGCATACAGGCACATGTATATACATATTTATATTTTATAGCAAATGTGATTAAACAAAATTCTTTACAAGCTGAGACTGCATGAGACAAGATTCAATCAAGAACTGCCTTTTTTTTTTCTCCTTCAATTCCCATGCTCAAACAGAAGTCCCTAAGAAAGGAGGGATGGTTATTCCACACAGAGCAGTGTTAGCTTTTCCAAAGATTATTTACAGAAGGCTTTAGTTAAATCATCCCATTGGTTAACTAAGATTTGGGCTACGTTTGTGTGAATCACTGATAGTACAGGTTGGGTTGGCAAATAAATGCAAAAAAAAGGGAAGAAATTTAGCTCAGTTTACTGAAAATTTTAACAAAAGATTAACTTCAGCTAAGGTATTTTTAGTTTTTTTTTCCACTAGGATGTGAATTAATCTTTCTCAATTGGGACAAAATACTCATTGTCAAATACAATGTTTTGTTTTATGGCACTTGTATTGTGAAGAAATATCATAGTAGCTACAATCCCTTTCCTCCAAGAACTCAGTGATTAGGGCACTTACTCTGTATGTGGGAGGCCAGGTTTACACTCCTTCCTCACCTCGAGGACATTTGCATCAATATCACTCAGATACTAGGCCTTTATTTAGACAGGGGAGAGAGACGCTCTTAACTCCTCTTGTTCTTCTCCTTTTATTGGGAAAATACTTGAAATATTTTGAAGGCCATGAAGAGAATAATTTTGTGGCTTAGTGCACTCACCTAGGAGAAATGAAATCTGTGCTCCAGGCTGCGTTACAGTGACTACTTAATTTAAGAGTGGAATTGTCTCCTGGAGCAGGGACTGCAACCCTTCTCTGCTTCCCCTGTGACTCCTCTAAACAATTAGTGATGAACTTACTTTGCATACTGAGCCCTAACGAGTGACTTACCCTGTGTAAAATACAGCAGGGAGAGTGAGACAGGCTGACCCCAGGCAGGCAGCCTGGCAGGTAGGTTCATACCTGCCAGACTCTGGCTTGGATGCTGTCCAGGCAAAGGCAGAGATGGGACCTAACTCTGCCACAGCCCAACCTGAGTTACAGCTCCCCATCTACTCTGGAAGAGTTATACATCTAGAGACAACTTTCTTCTCTTTTTCTGTTTCTCTCTCGTTCATTTCCTGACATCCTAGTCATAACTGTAAGTTGAAAAAGATAGTAACTGATAGTTACCATAATTACTTGCTTAGTTGTAGGCTTGAGAAAGGAAAACAACTTTAGTAAAACCTTAGTCCCTCTTGTCAGGTCAGACAGAATACTAAAAAACCATTTGGACTATAAAGTGAATATAGAAGACAAAAGGTAAATGAACTTTATTTCCTTTGTTTCTGTGGCAGAGCTACAAGAGGCAGTGCAGGTAGGATGGTATCAGCAATGGAAATATTTTTAATCCAAGAAAAATATCTCAAATTTAGTCCAATAGACTGGGACAGTTTCCTTCCATCTGGAGACTGAAGAGAAGGAGGGACAAAACCCCCAGATTTTGGTAAGGGCAATCCTGTGTGGTTAAAAGGATTATCTAGATGAGAGAGACTCTCTCAATTTTAACCTGTTTTATTCTTTTCCATAGACTCATAGAATGGCTTAGGCTGGAAGGGACCTTAGAGATCACCCAAGCCAACCTCCTCACCATGGGCACCAAGGTGTCCCACTTCTCTTTTCTTGCTGCCTTACTCTTCTTGAATGAAAAGCAGATGAATTTTACCACTTTTCCCCTGCTTTTTCACTATAAGACTTTCTTCTGCCCTCATATTAATGCTTACCCTACTTTTTTCTCAAACCATAGGTCCCTTCCAGAGTCACTGCCATCAAAAGATTCCCTAAGCTGAGAATGATGCCAAAATAAACTGCTCGAGGTCCCACTCCCCAAGACTCTCAGGAATCCCAGCAGAGACTGATGAGTTAGATTTGGCACCCATTTCATGTTTTAAAATATTATTTTTCCCCTCTAGGTCATGGATATTTAGACAGATGTGTTCAGAGATTTGCAAAAATTAAGGGAATGACAGGGTTAGCTTTGTGTTATCTAAGTGACCAAAAAAGAGAGTAATTGACACAGCAAGCAAGACAACAGGGCCCAGCTGTTCTAGGCCCTGATGGAGTTTTTGCTCTTTCTGTTGGTCACAGACTCCATTCAGCAGAGGTGTTTAGACCCTTACAGCCTGACTTCTTGCCACTGTCATTCCTTTATAGCAATACTTTGTACAGCCTGAGATGCTGGAGCATTTGCTCAGGCCTTGTGAGACTGAAATGGACATCTGCTACCACCCGTGAAAATCCCACTCATTATGGCTACCCCTTCACCTCCGCTCCTGCTGGAACCAAAGCTCTTTTCCTAAGCAGAGCTGTGACTCTCACTGCTGGGGCTGACAGAGAAGGAAAGCCTTTTAATTTGTTATACCTGAACAACTGTTATCCCTGCAGGAAAAAAAACAACAACCCAAACCTCTCATGGGACCACAAATAACTAATGAGTCTGTCTACTGAGGAGCAGCAAGACAAGCATGTCACCTCTTCTTGTTTGGTTTGGCAGAGCTGGAGTACTCATAAGAAAGAGATGAAGCTGCTACAACTTGCCTCCCCTGCTTCCAGAGCTGCACAGCCTCCGCTGCCAAAAGCACTCTCCTGTTGAGT
The DNA here is from genome assembly GCA_013399075.1 of Chloroceryle aenea. NCBI lineage: Eukaryota > Metazoa > Chordata > Aves > Coraciiformes > Cerylidae > Chloroceryle > Chloroceryle aenea. Next base: position 292,034 of record VWZY01011390.1, on the reverse strand, counting down.
GTGCACGGCAGGTAAACCTCTGCCAAGTGACAAAACACAAACCTCCTAGCGAGCAGCTGAGGGTAGGGTGGGGATTCCAGATACAGACAAATCTATGTCCCTCGGGAGATCTGGAGCAAACCGATCAGTATAAGAAGTATTTCGCTGCTAATTAAGTCTTGATCCTTTGGCTTCACTTAAAACAGCTTGAGAGTGTATCAAGTTTGAGAGCAGGTGGTGACTAGCTTGAAAGCACCGGTCCATCAAATCAGGTAAGGGTTTTACATTCAGAAACTCCCCTAAAAGGGAGACTGTAACTTGCTAAGTGATAGATATACCCAGGCCCTTTCAAGTATAACACATTATTGACAGAGTTACAATGCTCCTGACTTATTTTATTCCCCCAAACACTTACAAAATTCCCCTCTGCTCTGAAAGAACCTCCTCTAGCTCATGTTCTGTCCTCTTCATTTGCGTCTATGGAATGAATGCCAAAGGAGGTATAGCCAGGTGCAGCTTGGAAATCCCAGGAGTAGCTGCTTCTGCTCTTCCTGCTGTGGTTTGGAATCCAAATCCAAACAGGAAAGTCTGATTTTAGAGGAGATGCTACATCTGTTCTGTCCTTCAAAACTTTCAAAGGTTAACAGCAGTGGAAGGTTGGATGCATAGTATGTCTCCTCCACAGGTGCCAGAATATTTAGAGAAGGGGACCTATTTTTTTAGTAGCTCTTAGCTTTTCTTGACTGACCAGAATGAAGAAAGGCCCAGGAAACATCCAAGTGAAAAATAATTAGCTGCGTATGCAATGGGTGACTGAGGTGGAGACATCATTAAAAATTTGGGTTATGTTTTTCTGTACCCATAGAACTTCTTTCTTAATGATCTCTGTGCTACAGAAAACAACAAAGCAGGTTAGGATAAATAAAAAGCTGTACCATGCCTCCCTACTGATAGGGCTGCCTGAGGGCAGCATGCAGAATGGTTCATACTTAGAGCAGCTTGCACTATGACCAGCTCCATTTGCTCCCAATCATAAATTGCCTTAAAATCATCCTTCAAAGATACATTTTTTCCCTCATAATTTGCTCTCTGAAATTTGGCTCTCTAAGGTTCACTCAAAATAAATAAATAAATCTTTCTGCTGTCATAGTATTGAATTCATGGGGCAAAAAGGATTCTGTAGCTACCTCATCAGTTTGGATGAAAGGGCTATTTAAAAGACAGAAGAACATTTGCAAGTACAGCAGTCATTCTTTTAATATTCCTTGCTGTGCTGTCAGAGTTCTGGATCTGAGAAAATGCTCTTTAAAATTTCTGGTACGCCTTCTAATTTCTGCCACTCGTACTGAGAATCAGAACCTGCTGCTGTACTGCTGATCAATACCAGGGGATGGATTTGCTTCATCATGGTAAGGTCTTCCCTCAAGTGTTGTGGTAGTGGTACAGCTACCGGCTTGCTTCCAGCCTTGTGGAATTTGGCAGACAGCTGATAGTTGGAAATCTCTTTGGAAAGGCAAAAGAAGCAGCTCAGGGAAGTTTTCCTCTCCAGTATCTTGCCTTGTGAGAAGCCTTTGCCTGGATTTCTCTGCCTCTTCTATTGCTGTGCAGTGCCCTTCTGTGGCTCGAGGTGTGTGGTGCTCTCAACACTTTGAGGCTTTTCACACTGCAAGCTCCTGAACAGTTAACACGAGGCAAGTGGGCCAGTTGCTGTCTAAATTAATAGCATTGTATGGATGTAATTGAAGGCAAAATTTCACCCTGCAAGAGATAAACAAACTTAGTTCCATGTGCCTTGTACTGTGCGGCAGATCCGTGTTCTTCAAGCTCCACTGGTAATGTGTCATTTGCCCAAATCTTTTATGCTGATTTTGTAATGAGGACTCTTGGTGCCTGTGCTTCAGTCAGAGTTCTTTATGACCTGAATACTAAAGTCTTCCTAACTGGACAGAAATAGTGAAAGGACTTCACAGATCTGCCATAAACTATTCATTATTAAGTGATAACAGCTACACTTGCTGATAAACATCACAAATAAACAGAGTTGCCCAGTATGTTGCATGGACAAGTAATGTGATAGAAATACAGTATGGGGTGCATATCCAGAGCCTCCCTATTTAGATCCCAGAGGAACATGGCATCATTGCAGGTCCATTGTTATATAGTATCTCTGAGGCTATTCTAACATGATAGGGGTGAGAAAAAAGCATGAAGATTAATCAATTTCTTCCTCTTTTCCTCCATTCCTGCATTTGGCAAAGTTTTGGTTGAAATGGTAAATTGCTGCCACTGCCTCTGTTGCTTTCTGAAGGGGTTGGTGCATGGGTCAGAGTTTGGACATGTCTAAAACTGACCTACTGAGGCCAGACTGCAGTAACACCAAGTGGGTCAGCCAATGCCATGTCCAATGTTGGCAGCAGAAAGAAGGCAGAAGGCTTTTGCACTCACACATCTCTTGATCAAAAGATTGTTCTCACTTGAATTCACTGACTTGTCATCCCAACCCAGGACAGCCTTCTACAGGAGATTCTCTCACACGAGTCTGAAAATAAATTATGCATCCAAATTAGTGTTAGAGGCCACTGTGTCTTTCCCAGCCAATACTGCCTGAAGCTTTTGAAGCTGATCAGGAGGTGAGTAATTTCCTGTGAAAGTGGAAGAATTGTGAGATCATCTTCAAGTACCAAGAGATGATATTTAAACTGGGGTTGTCCTTGTGCCAGAAAAGTTTTAAAACATTGTTTGAAGCTGGTATGACTGGAGGAAGAAAGCTAAAATCAGCCCAATTCTTCCTCACCTTAATTGCAGATCTTTCCTAGAAAGATGAGAGAAACCCACATGCTGATGTTGGACTTCTCCAAAAAGTGAAAGCAGTACAAGTCCAAGAGAAATGTAACAACAGTCAGCACTCCCCTCAGTACATTACCTCTGCCTTCCAGCCTCTCTGGGCTGGTTATATAGCACCTCCATCGTATAGCAAATGTTCAGTTGCTTGTGAGTCAATGTCCCAACATTTGAGCTTGCAGCTACCAGCTGGCAGTGGCACCAGCCCTGTGCTCTCCGTGTTGTTACAACCAGAGGCTTTGAAGTTCTGCCCTTCAGCTATCTCCTGTTGCATGCAGCTTGTGATACAGGAGTCTGTGTTCTGCAGCTGTCACCGTTTCAGCCAGCAGGCATTTGAAGCAATGCTGGCCACTCTGGGGAAAGGGACAAGAGTTGAACAAAGTGCTCATCTTCAGTTAAACCATTGGAATGCCAGTGCAGAGTCTGATTCCCTGCCACTTTCCCCTCTAAACCCAATGTCCTGTCTGAGCTTTTTAGTAGGAAAAAACCAGAGGCACCTGCCAAGGTCTGCCAATTAGTATGGGTCTGATCCAAAGGGGAAAATCAGTAGTGATGTCAAATGGTTTGTAAGTGGGACAAGCCTTTTAGGTAGTGATTTCAGTAAGCTCCAGCTCCCCTTTAAACTGCTGTCTTCAACTTGAAACTTTGCTGCTGAATATCTTAGAGGAAGCCAACAAGAAAATACCCAGGCAGCTAAAGCAACAGAATGCATGTTTCCTTGCAGTGAGCGATGGTCAGCTCCAGAGTTAAGTGCATTTCCTACTAAATCCAGTTCTGAAGGTAGGTTGAAACCAGGGGCCCACATCTTCATCTTTCATTACACTGTCTGGGTTGTCTTCACCCCAAAAGACTTCATCATGCAAGAGGAAAATATGACCCACCTGGGTGCTGCACCCATTTAGTCCTGGGTTGCATTTGCTCAAGTATCTGTTTTGTGTCTGTCTCGATATCGAGCACGCCTGCCTATTCCGAGCCACAACAAAAGCAGGAACAACAGACTTTGACACCTGTGTTTCCTCCAGCTGTGAGTCCCATCTTTTTTTTTTCTCAGCAAACCACTTTATCCGCTTCAGAATGTGGGCCCAGTTCTCAGAATTACAAATGTTGCTCTGCAGCAAATGGTCTCTTCATTTCCTTTATTTGAACAAGTGTGTGCTTGGTCTTATTTGCCTGTTTCGATGAACTTTACGTGCTGCAGGGTATGGCCCTGACTTATGGAGCAGGTTTGAGACTTTGCACAGCAAAACAATTTACAGTGCAGGCTCCCATCTTTAAATCCATGGTTATGTTCTCAAGGATCTCTTTTTCTTTCCCTTACCAGCTGTCTTCCCTTAGTGCCTAGTGCTGATAACAGCCCTGCTGAGAAAGTGAATGGCAGAAAACAAATAACTTCTTTAAATTAAAAAAAAAGAGGGGGTGGGGAATGGTGAAGAGGGAAAAAGGAAAAGGGGGTTAGAAAAAGTTATTCTAAAATGCAAACTGCTGTTAAGCCTGAGTAAGTAGACTGGCAATCTTTGATAAGGCTGGAATCATTGCCACTTAAATGAGTGGAAAATGTTGTTGTCATTCACAGCAGAAGTGCAGCGAAGGAATTTGTGGTATGAAAGTTGTCTGTCTTCTAGTGCATCTGTATACACCATGTGCTGGGCCACTTGGCAGGCCAGAAGATTACATAAAAAAAAAAAAAAAGTCTTGGAAAGTCTGCTGTCTTTGTTTAATATATCAGAAATAATATTCTTCTATAGCCAGAGCAGCAGCTCTGTATTACAATTTTTAATACAGTGTAGGGAATATACCCAGGAGAAATGAAAGCTGTCCAGTTCCCCTTTCCTGAACTTTCAAAAGGACAACAAGGATAGAATCAAAAAAATATGGTGGGCAGTAGCATAAGAATAACTCCTGACCCACACCTTTACTCTGTAAAAAGTCATTAATGTTTACAAGAGAAGCAGACAACCCAAATAAAATCACATCGTATGGACATGCTGATTCACAGCTGGAAAAAATAGTATAGGTAGAGGAAGAGGTCGTAGCCAAGAAACCAGGAAGAGGGGATGTAGCTGAAACCTCTCGGACAGCTTTGAAAATCTTACCCTTAGTTTCCAAGACTGAACCAAATTTAGGTCAGGCTGATCTATCTGCTTCCCCTCAGTGGGGCTGAATGAGGAATTCTGTCTGGGTAGACATGTCTCTCAGCCTAGATGATTAATCACATTAATTTATTTTACTTTAATTAAACCAGGAATAATTTTACATCACAAATTAGTTGTCACTATTTTTATTTAGTGTTCGCATGGAGAGTCAGCTGGAAAGATCAAATAGACTTGTTCATTTCCCTCTTTGCTTGTAGTTGTTTTTCAGTTCACTTCCTGTTGAAGTTCTTATGCACATTGCATTTTGCTTTTTATTTAAATTCTATATTTTCAACAATATTATGTAAACACTGTCTAATCCTGCAAGTTTCTTTTGGCTGTTTATGGTCTTTTGGACTTGTCTCTTTCATAATTATTGGGAGCCTTTAGCATGCACTGGTAACTTCAAATCTGCAAAAGGCTTCACTTCTCTGGTTAGGGTTTTTTCATCTGGGAGAAGTCTGATCCAGCGTTCACCGTTTTATAGCCCCAAACCCCAACTTATAAATATGAACAGATAGCAGGTGATTAAATTTGGAGAACTTGTTTTGGGAATTAATATACAGCCTGGGACTCATTTAAGCCAGTCCTTACAAGCCTTTGTTCTAGCATATAAAAAAGGATGATTCTGCTTTGAATAACTTTTTAGTTTACTCTCAGCCCTTCCTTTCCATATTTTGGCCAAAAAGAGCACAAACTTTGCAAGTGTACTAAGCTTACCATGGCATATTTGTGCACAGAGAAGAAAAAGCTCATTCCTAACCTCACTGCATCTTCTGGTCCCCTTGTAATACTTTGCTGTATAAAGTGCACAACATATAAAAGTCTCAAAAATATATTTGTGAAGCCCACACGGTCTTTAGGTGACCTTGTGTTAGATGGTTCTTCCTAAAGCTAACAGTAAGAATTAACTCATCAAAAGATATCAAGAGGAAGTCATTTTTATAAGGGCTACATCAGGCAAGCTTGTACTTTTAGGAAAAAAAAAAGTATTAGCTCATGTGTTTTGAAAACCATGGTAAAATTACCCAATGGCACCCAGAGACCCTACCCAGTTTCATGTACTCTGTGATAGTGTTGCATCTCCTTTTAAAAGCTATAAGCAGCTTCTTTCCTCTTAATTATTTCACAGTCTGGAAGATGCTACTGTCTTGATACACAATCTCATGTTACATGCTCAGGAAAATATTCAGAGTTCTGCTTATTCTTAGACCTCTGCACCAGAATAGCAGAAATACACACCCAAAGCCTCTCTGCTTTATAGGTGAAGAAAGGGACTTTTACAGAAGTGTATAAGCTTTCATCTCATTGTAGGACTTTTCTATAAGGGCAGAATGTCTGTAAAATATTATGTTACCAAAAAAGGGGATTTTCTGCTTGAACCGTTTCCTGTCAGAGCGAGTTCAGATAGACTGGGCAATGAAACTATCCACTGTAAATTGCTATTTTTGCATATGTTTCTCTGTGACTTCTCACCTGGTCCTGCCCAGCCCTAATGGGCAATGGCACTGAGAGCTGGGCACTTGCCTTTGGGTCTGTCATGAGGCTTGGCTGGAGCTGGACCTTCTGAGAATTGGCACAGCACACTTTCACACGCTGCAAAAATAATTTCTTGTGCTAATCCCTCATGGCATTTACATATTACACAAGACCCTCTTTATAGAAGAAAAACTCAACATTTTCCCATGACCACAGTTAATGTACTGTAAATCTGTGAACTGTTGGATCTGTGAGCCACTTCTTGGGATACTTTGTCCTCCAGAAAAAGACTTAATGTGGAAGTGTGCTCTGGATCAGAGAGGAAAGCTCTGGGGTGGTTAAAACATTAGTACCAGACCCGAGAGGTCTGAGGTAAAATTTATGCCCTTCTACTGACCGCTGTGTGGCTAACTGTTAGGGCACTGCCTAGACACACACCCAAAATAGGTGATAGATGTGAAATTCAAGAGCATAGGAATATCTCTCCTGGCTTGGTCTAAGGGTTCACTGAGCCCTATAGCCAGGTGCTTAGAGGCAGATGCTCAGGGAAGACTAAAAATATGGAAAGAAATGTACTTCTTCCAAATACTCTACCCAACATTTCATCATCTTGAGGTGCACGTTTTTGCTATTTAACCCTAAATGTCTGTCCCTTCAGGGTTCTTGTACAGGCTCCCTGTTAGCCCAGGCAAACTTTTTCCTGTCAACTGTCATGATCTACTTCTCCTGAGCCTTGCTTTTGCAAGTTCCATTTGATGTCCCTTAGCAATCATACTGGAAGATGCAGTCTACAGTCAATTCTTATCCATCTTTCAAAGATACTCTTTAATTTGCTGACCTCTGTCAGGAATCACCTGTCCAGGTTGTCTCTCTCTCAGGCTGACAAGTCTCAGCCTGTTCAGCTGTCCCTTCAACTCCATATGGTGGCAGCTCTAACACTTTTTCATTAGTGGCAATCTTGACAAAAGATTTTGCAGCAAACTTGTGTCTTTGTGTGTCTATGTGTAATTATATGTTTATATATAAAATATACATTTTAATATACTTTATACATAGAACACAATGAAGATTTGAGAGGAGTATTGTACAGAACAAGAATGATACTGAATATTTATTCTGAAGTTAATACTAACAAGATAAGGCTATTTAATAGTTATTAATTGGAAAACAGGAAAAAAAAATAATTATTGTCTGTAAAGGTCCTTGTAACTTTGTCCTGTGGGCTCCCTGGTTTACATGCACATTTCTGTAGAAGTTGGAGCTCCATCAAAATGCCCACGGAGGACAACTGCACAACCAAGGCAATGCTGAACAACTCTAACTCATTTACTGAACTTGCCTTTCAACACAGATGCTCTCCTTAGTTCAGCCTTGTCGAGGGGAAGGAAGCCAATTCTCCTTAGTGAGCAACAGCTTCTCCCCACTCACCTCGCAGGTGAAACCACAGGTCAGGTGGGGTGTCAGGACCTCCTGGCTTCTCCTGTATGCTGCTGGTGCACTCAGCCCGAGTGCCTCCTGTCCATCCCTGTGACTCAGGGCTAGCTGGTGAAGTGCCCACTGCAGGGTTCTGTGCAGGACACGGGTCCTTGGTGCTAGTACCTGCACGGGTGTGCTCTGTGTCCACAGCAAGCAAACTCAGGGAAAAGTTACAGAGACTCTGAGGCTTCAGTTTCTTTCCCACTGACCCCAAGGTAGGAGCCACCTCCATTCCTCACTTGGGCTTGGGCTTGTTACCCTTATCTGAGCTGTTGAACCTATTGCTTTTGCAGCAGGGGGTTAGCACAGCACAGGGCACGTAAAGTGTGAGCAAACCACGGATCTGTAGATGACATACGTGCTGGTGTCTTTGCTGTGGTAATTCCTAATAGCCTGTTTGCCTGGTTGGTTTTGTTTTGGGTTTTTTTGGGGCATTATTTTGGTTTTTTTCTTTGTTTTGTGGGGTTTGTTTTGTTTGGTTGGTTTGGGGTTTTATTTTTGCTGTTCCTGAGTGCTCAGCTCTTGTTTAGGAAAGGCAGCCTACAGTATTTGCAAACAAAGCAGATAAAAGCTAGACCCAGTGGGCAATAGGATGGACCCACTGCAACCTAATGGAGCAAATGAATGCCTGTTCTTTAATAAATAATTGTGGGGTTTTGATAGATGATTTGGCTTAGATGTCTATTGAGGTCAGGTGGATTTTGCAGGTGGATTTGGCTAGGAAGAGGTGGTGTGTGTGGAAGAAACTGTCAAGAGAAGGAGCAAAAACATGATGGTGAAGCAGATAGCAATGTAGGGGCTGCCATGGACTAATGGAAAAGTGAAACTCCTGTAAAGGTTAAAGGCCCTGGCCAGCAGCTAATAAAGTCCCATCACAGACTGAGAAAATCTTCTGCATAGCCCATGCCTTGGCTACTTAAGCCATTACTTCTACAGGCTGAAAGTTTCTTTTTGTGCTTGTTTCCCCAGCTTATGTTCAAAAGCACTTGGATGAGTTTGAAAGATGGAGCTCAGCTCCTCATTTCAGGACTGGGGGATAGTGGAGAGCAGAGATGCTTGAGAAAATCTGATTTTGCCTGCTTTCCACATGTATTTACACAGCTGTCTGCCATGGTTGGTTCTGAAGCTGTGTTTTTTCTGAGGTTGCAAAAGGCATCCCCTCTCTATTGCACGTGTCTTGCTTATTTGCAAACAATAGGCAAGATTATTATCTGCTGAAACAGGGTGGAATTAATAAGAAAAGAGCTGCTGTGTTCTTTAACTTCACCGAATCCAGGAGTTATTTTTCTTTCCTTATTTTTTTTCCCCTTCTTTCTGAGAACCAGATTGGCAATACCTTAACCAGCTGCTGATTCAGGAGTACAGCCACACTGCAGTGGTGTCCCCTTTTTACCTCTGCACAGACAGAATGAATAAGAGTGTGTCTTTTCTCTACAAGAAGATAGATGCCTAAATTACTAGGCACTTAAATACTTTGGTAACAGGACACAGTATAGCTCTGATCGAGAGGCTATAAATCTCCAGCAGAGAATGACTAACAAACTCAAGAAGTGTTAAATAATGATGTATGTGTTTGGCCATGTCCTCAGTTAGTACTAAAATGCTTACACTTCATCTGCTCCCAGGTGCTCAGAGTTGGTGGAAGTGATGGAGGCTTTCACAGCAATGTTCCTGTGCTCCTGTTCATGGCAGTCCTCTTCTCAGGAGCCTCGAGCAGAAAAGCATCAAGACAGTGAGATGCTCACTTTGACTGATCCTTCTGAGCTGTTTTTAATCAAACACGATCTTAAGCCTCTAGCCAGGAGTCTTTATCAAAAAAGCAGAGATCTCTCTTAGAAGTAAAGATTCTCTGCACTAAACTAGAGATCTGTCTTCTGGTAAAAAAACCAAACCACATTCTGGCCATTTTACCTCTCCCTTGAAGTCTTATCCTTAGTCAGAGGAGGAATGGTTTCAGCTGAGGAACCTTTCAGAGTATTCAACTGAAAGTGTGTAAAAATACATGCCTTTGTGGTTTTTACCTCCTTCTGCTTCAGTTTAACAATAACCCATATGACTCCCTTAGTTGGCAGACTGCTTGCATGGAGACTGCCATTTCTATTGCTGACATATCTCTTGCTTTTTACTCCTCCAGACTGTGTAGCATATTTAATTAAATTTTGAAACTTCAGTATGAGGTTTAGGAAAAAATAAAGATAATGTTCATGGGGAGAAAAAGGAATTCTTTTAAAGTCAGCTTCATTAGCTAGGGGACTATTACAGTGAGGGTCACTTTGCCCAGACTGAAATAACTAGATCTCCCTAATTGCATTTTATTTGAATTATTTCTTTATTTCCAACATGTTATGCTTGTTAGTGATTTAATATGGCTGGAAGCACAAATTAATTATACCTGGCAGCTAATTGTACAAAAGTTTTATGGTGATCAATGTTTATGCTGGTTTGTTTTTTTGTTGTTGTTTTTTGTTTGGTTTTTTTTAGTGTCTACCTTATACTTGGATCAGTTCCCTCCCAATCATGAACAAATATTTGCTGTTTACGTTGCCATGCAGATTGGATTAATTTTAGCATATTCATGGAAGAAGGACATCACTGCCTACTCTCAATTTTAAGCTAGGTGAACATGCAAAGGTTGGTTTGGTTTTTTTTCACTACTTAAGTAGTGAATGAACTAAGCAGAAAATTCAGCACTGGTTGGCTTATCCCAAGTGGTTTGTGGGCACCCAGGGTATTTGGAGAGATGGAAGTAGAGGGAAAATGACTCTTCTGGGGCCCTAACCTTGAAGAATTTCAGTTAAGCTCTACTCAGCTGATTGGGATGGTCATTGGTTAAACAAGATGGTAAAGGTTTGGGCTTGGCTGCTGACAGAATTCAGCATTGGTCTATAGGGTTTTGTATTTATAGCATCTCTAGTGGACCTGGACCTCACATCCTCTCTGACACCACTCAACTGCATCACATCCCCTGGTGTAAATGCAGTCTCGCCTTCCTCCCCACTTTGTTAGTTCCCATTTTGGGAGTGGTACAAGGAAATATTCTTGTGGGGCTATAAGGGCAGAGGGGCTGTACCTTCTCTTTGCCACCAGCAGTCTGTGTCGTGCTCAGCTCCCGCACACTGACTCTGGGAGTGCAGGCAACTGATCCTGTTGGATGCTGACTCTCTTCCTGTAGCCAAGGGGTAGCTTTTTCACAGCGGTACATCCCCAGGTGGACCTGGACCTCACAGCCTTTCCAGGGCTTGCTTCTCTTTTCCCAGTTCCCCTAACAATAGGGGTGGGTCATCACTTACTGGAAAGGGCACAGCTGAGAAATGCTTGTCTCTGCGTGTGCAGATGAACTGAACTGTGGAAAGCCCTTTTAGCCAGAGATGTGACTTCTGGCTTTTTGTGGCCAATTGATCGGGTGTAGGAATGTGCTCCTCTTGAGATGGCAACTTACTGAGGGCTCGTGCCTTGCTCTTATGCTGTAATACAATATCAGGAACAAACTGGAGGCAAAGACACGGGGCCAGTACCAGCTCTGCAGGCTTTGTGCTGCAGAGACCCTGTTCACAGCCTGCTGTCTGGAGAAGCCATCAATGTTTGGGTGGTGAGCACTTAGACAAGGTAGTGTGTGTAGGAATTTTAGGAGCCCAGCTCTGGGTATCAGGATTGAAAATCTTAGCCAGGATACTGAAAAGACCAGAGAAAATACCAGTATTTTGTATTGTTGCTCAGATTTACCTTCTCAATGGTGAAGGCAGCTGGATGCGTGGTACTTGCTCTCTGATACCTTAGAGGATAGAAGATGTCTAGGCCAATGAAGAAAGGAGAGAAACAGATTTAGCTTTTGGCTTTGAATCTCTTAGACTTGATCTTTGATACTACAAGAAAAGTTGACCTCTCCTCGCACTGTGGTGAGTGATGCTGGATGTCCTAGAAGTTAGGAAGATAGTCTGCACTCTGTCATAAAGCTCAGCCATGAAGCAATAACCATAGCATAACTTCCAGCCTCCTCAAGTCCCAGAACAGCAAATCTGACATCTCTGTGTGAGCATGTACATGTGTGCAGCTTCCCCAGTCTGCCCAGAGTCACTGTGCATGCACTCCAGGAGACTCCAGTTCCTCCTGGGATGTTTGTGCCTCTGAACTCCTGGGATGCATCAGAAGCTTGTGTGATACAGAGTCGATTGTTGCATGGTTGGTGGCCGTCTGAGATTTCCAGATGTTCCAGCTGCTAATAGTCTGGAAAGCTGGTGGAAGAGTGCCCAAAGCAGTTGAGTTGGCAGGCTTGAAATGTCTTTTACATGCCTAAATTAATGTAGTGTTCGTGTAAAGCCTCTTCCTGCACAAGGAGGACTGGGAAAGAAAAGTACAAGTTAGTAACAAAGGTGACAAGGTTAGAACTTCAGTTCTTTGTGCATCCTGCAGACCTTCATTCCCCCATTTCTTATACCCACACTGCTATTTTACCAACATGCAGCAATAAACATTTAGCAAGTGTGTGCATTTGTATTTATGTGCTATGTTCTGTGATGTGGTTGGGTTTTTTTTGGTGCATGTTTCACATTCAACTGCTGCCTTGACACCATAGAATTCCTTGTGCTTTTGGAGATGTTCAAACTTTATCTTGTGAAACCCTGTGCCTGCTCATTTCTATCAGGTTGAACAAACTGAGATCATCTATCCCACCCAAAACACCGGAGATGACTCTCTCCTCCAAGGCTGCTTTTCCTAGGAGAAGGTTTAGATCAGACATTAGGAGTGTTGCATTATCTCTGTGCTGTTTTACCAAGCAGGATTTGAAGCTGCCACTCTGTAGTTTTTTTATAGCTGCTTAATGAGTTCCTGCAACTTTGCATTTTGAGGTCTGTGATAACTGGAGCAGTTTTTCTGTTTCCTTTCTGCCCTACACTAGATAAGCCCTTTAGTGATGACCCAAAGGAGCACAGGAGATCCTCACTGATTGATTGTCTTTGCAGGTGACCCAGCACTGGAAGAACTAAGGATTACTAAGAGGCCAGAGATAGAGACCTTTCTGCCTGACTTGCTAAGGTAAGGGAAATGTAATTATATGAATATTTATGCAGTCAGGATGAGATGGAATATGAAGGAACAAGTATTAAGGCTATGAGGACAGAATGGGGAGTCTGCCTGAGAAGCAGTGAGTACAGAATGTAATGGAAGTTTTTTGGACAGACAGCAGAAAAAAATTCCCCATGTAACACCATCCATTTGACTTAATGACATCCTTTTGAGATGTTAACCATTGCTGGAGATGAGAACAAGGAAACTTAAAATACAACCAGAGAATGTCATGGCAAATATTGAGAGCTCTCTGTGGTAAGGGCTGAGTGTTATGTTCTGTCATCAGTGATTCAAAGAAGCTGATATTAAGTTGGAGGCAACTCAGGGAAGGGATGTGATTGCTCTGAGAGAAAAAGTCCTGTAGGGTGTGTAGAAACTCTGAAACTCACTCTCTCTTGTTTACTTAAACGAAACTAATATGAATTATCTTGTTCAGAGTCTGCCAGGACCTAATGTAGTACAAAGTTTGGAAATACTCTTCTGTTTGGTAAAGGATGTAATTGCTGGAAATTGAAACAAATCCTGTTTTAACCAGGGAAAAGCTGTGTATTTCTAACAGAGAGTAATTAAGCTTTGAAACATGCATTCTTAATTGAGAAACATATACAGGCTATGCAATTTCTTTAAAAACAAATATTGGCACCATTCCCTTGGAAGCAAGATGAAGGGGAGTATTGTTGCATGTGAAAAGGTACCCATTCCAATTTTACAAGGGTGCTTATTCAGCTGACCTACTCTATTTTGATCAAAATTATATAAAATAAGAGGATTATATAAAATAAGAGCAATTTCTCTAAGTTTTCTACTGCCTTAAGTTCCTGTAACTATCTAATTAATTCCCTTTTTTTGGTATCTGTATTTTGTGCCTTACCACCATGAAATATTGAACTATTATAAGGTTTCAATGAGAAACCTGCCATAAAGTTTGGTTCAGGTGTGTCCTACATGTCATACTTTGTGGCCACCATTACCTACCAGATCTTCAGCCAGGAGGAGAGATGATTGCTGGTCTTCTGTTGGTAGGCTATTATGAGATTCTGAAATTTAGAAAGGAGGAAAAATGAACTGAAATATCCTATCCTGCCTATGGGCATTTGTGCTCCCCTCTTGGCAGGTTGCTGAGCGTGCTTTGCTCCTCAGTGACAATGCTTCCACTGCTGGATCTGGCTGTGTGTCAGCTGCTGTCACAGAGGACGGACTGGCTTCAGCCCACCACCAAGGGAGAGGTGATAGCGTGCCTCTGACTTCAGCTGGCTGGTTTTGTTGCAGTGAATGCATGCTTTCCCATTGATATATCTGCCCATCAGATAGGATCCACCAGGTCTGGACTTGACCCATTGTTCTACCAACAATACAGTCAATTCAGTAGCTAATGCACGCGCAAGATGAAAGCTGAAAAGAAATAACCCCTGCCAGATACAGTATATGTTTCAGTGCTCTGCCAGTTATCAAGGGACAATACTTTAAAGTATTCAAGTCAGGAGTTGTAGGTGTTACCACAATATTTTTTTGGGTGCCAAAGGTCAGGTTTTTAATCTTCCATAATAATAAAACTACGTTTGCCCTGATGAGAACAAAGGAACATAATTTTGTCCTGGTAAATGAGCTTTAAACAGGTAGAGTTCAACTCATTGTTGGCACCTGAATGCACAGCAAGAGATGAAATTAAAATTTTAATATATACTGTTGAATCAACATGAATGAAGAAAACAAAAGCAGGCAAAAATAACTATCAAATGGGAGGTACTTAAGGCTAGACTTATATGATGTTTCAAAGCATGAATTGTAATATGCGTTTAAAATACGACTGTTCCTTTATTCTCAGCATGTGGGTCAGCCTTTGAATATGGAACAAGAACGTGGCATTTTTCAGAAGCTGCATTCTTAACAAATTATTCTTAAGAAGAAACTGCTTAATGAAACTGCTTTTTAACTGCTGTATAAACCCATGCATTATTAACAGCTGACCCTACACAACACAATCTAACACTCCGCAAGGTAGCCAGAGTTCTGCTTTGCTCCTTCTGAGGTGGTCTTGAACTTTTCCCACTTTTACTTGAAAAACAAAGGGCTCAGGGAATGATCTTTGGTGGACCCCAGCGACAGGTCTGAAGCACAGCTCTGCAGGCACAGCCTCGGCGCTGGGAGGTTGAGGGTGTTTTGCAGTAAGCAGGTGGGCGAGCAAGGCGTACACTGCAGGGCAGATTGCACAGCTGGAAGATGTGGAATTCCCCTCAAAAGGATCGGCATGTCTTTGAAAATTAATTCAGCACTGATAGAAAAGAGATTTCTGATGCAAGGGGAAGAAAATGGCGTTTGGTTCGTTTCATGTTAACTCTTTTTGTGTTTGTTTGGTCTTCATCTGTCTCTCTTTCCCTTTCTCACCTCGTTCTCCCCAAGGGAGAGTTTTCAAGAGACAATCCAGGGGATTTTTTCATCTTTTAAAAGGTGGTCCTGGACTGTTGCAATAAATTCTTCAGTGCAGGCTTCTCCCCTGTAAGCACAGAGCACACTGGAAGCTAGAGCATCTGGAACATTAGATTCAGGAAACACCATATTTTCTCAGTATTTATGGGGAAATGCATTCATTGATTATTTTCTCCTCAGAATGCTTGCAATAGATTTCCACAACTGATTAGTTTTTCATTACATATTTTGTGGACAGTGACAAAGCAGCACACAAATGGGAAAGAGTGGCTGCAAGGCATTTCATGCTCTGAAAGGACTTCCACTTTTGCAGGACCTGGTAGGATCTGTCACTATATAAATGCTGTGCAGTGTTCTTATTGATTAATTCATTGGTTGCTTGAATGAAGATCCTGAGATTTTAATAACAAATGTCTTTCCTTATATTCTCAAACTTACCTGCCATCATCAACAGTTCAAATGTCAGGCAAGACTTGAGCAGATGCCATCTCCAGGTTTTTGGAAAGCACCATAGCTCTCTACCCTCAGAAACTACAGTAGATGGTAGCTAGTGATGATAGACCATGAAGAAAAAATCATCTGCCAAGCTCTTTCAGAAGTTCTTGCTTTGTTTTGCAATACCTGAGCACTCTCTGCTCTTGCTGATCAATGTGAATAGTTTCATAGCAGTGAAAGTCAGCCAAAACCAAAAAGGAACTCTCTTGCAGCTGATAAAAATTTTATTGCCATATCAAGCTCCAAATAAAACTCCTACTCTTTAAGCAATTCCTGAAAAACACAAATTAATTTGGGTTTGAATAATACCCCCAAACTATTAAAGCTGCCAACTGAAAAAGGAACAGATAATTAGGAGATGACAACAGACAAACAAAGCCAAGAGAGGAAAAACTGGAACACAGCTAGACAGCAACACTGGCCATCTAATCCATTAACAGCCTCCTATAATTATGTTTTGCTTTTGCATTAAACTGGTATAAGCACAAAAAGACATTACTGAAGTTTTAATCTCCAGCAAAAGAAATCTCCTCCTGCCTGACAGCACGCAGCACACACACAAATGTGACTTCAATTAGCACTGCCGTAAATTTTAATTTAGCACTTGGTGGGAGCATTCAGCAAAGTATGTAAGAAACAGAGGCTGATGGTCCATTAAAGACATTCCATATCATTATCCCATTGATCCATTGATCCCTTGATTCATATCTGTAGGGTGCATAGGAGGGGGAGGATTTAGGAATGTAGAGCTCAAGAAAACCACCAGAAGAATTTTTTTCTCAGTCTTCTGCACCTTTTTCTGTGGCTGGGCTTTGCCTGTTACCAAGGTGTCACTGTGACCTTTGAGGTGCCTGGGGACTGAGGTGTCCTGCTTCTGTGCAGGCTGGGATGTTGTGGCCAGCAGCAGCCCAGGCTCCCTCATGCTGCCCAGCCAAGCCCATTATGCACTGCAAGTGGAAAGCCCCTGCAGGCAGCCCAGCATCCTCTTTCCAGTTGCTGCCAGTTACTGCCCTTGAGGTTGGATTCTGTCCCATGGACACATCTCCTCTGAGCATGACTGAGGTGACCCGCAGGCCACCAGAGCATTCCCATTTCAGTTTACAGAGTAGCCTGCAAGCCTGACAGGAGCCCACCAGGTTAATGGTTCACAGGGGTGTGTTTCAGTGCTACCCTGGGCTGTCTTTTCAGGTTGGTACCACGCAAAGAAAACTCACAAAGCCCCCAGTATCCATCTCTGTCACTTGGTGGCCCTTTCTGAGGGGATTATCTTGTCTGGGTAGCACACAGGTTTAGTTCTACCAGCCACCTGTGGTTTGGGTTTAGCACATTAGAGCACCAAGAACCTGTTTGTTGTTGTTTAAAGCTGTTCCCTGGTGGCAGCACTGATTTGTGTTTAAGCTGCAGATGCCCGCGTTTACACAATTGACATTGTTTCAAATGTCACTCTTATTTGTGTTTTAAAATATCTGCTAGGTTTGATGGAGTGAATCCTGTGATTTATGGCACAGCCCTGTGCTATGCCATTTTAGTGAGGAGCTTGAAACAGGGCCCTGTGGTTTTTATTTTTTCCCCCTTTTGCTGTTTGTTCTGCTCTTTAATTACATTCATATCAGCTACTTTGAAGTTAATGAGACTGTTGGGATATGTAAAAGAGAATCCTGTATTGATTTCAGTCCTAATATCTTATCTTTGCATCTTTCTCTTCCTGCATGTGATGTGTTCTGACTGAGTCACAGCTGCTGACATGTTGTGATGGGTGCAATAGCTTTGGCTTGACATGGGGCTTTATCATACCATCTAAAAGTGAGAGGAAATAGATAAACACAAATGCTCTTCTGCCTTCTCATTTGATCATTAAGCCTGTAAGGAGTATAATTTATTGAAGTTGCTGGGTTCTGTACACATTCTATGTTATAATTTTTTTTCCTGTTTATAAACAACTCTTCTCCTGAATTCTTTCCTTCCACTCCCTTTTCATAAGGAAAACAAAAAGGAAAAAAATAGTATAGAATGTGGCAGGTGATATTTATGATGCTGGGATACCCATGAGCTTATGCTAAGATTCAAGGCCAGACTAGGACCTGAGTTTAGGCACAAGGCAAGCAGAATATCCAATTGTTCTTGTGCCCACTGGCTAGAGCTGGGATCTTGGAAGCAGTCAAAGACACGAGGTGTTGTAAAGCCTTGCTCAGTTTTCGTGCATCACTCGTCTGCATCGCAGTCTGGCCCCAGAGCTATCCCTTCCAGAGTTTGATTCTTACAGGCACTGTCAATCTTGCTGTGATCCTATCAAATCATGTGAAATTAAGTTGGAAGGACTAGCCCAGAGGTTGACAATAGTGAGTTACCAGCACTTCACAGCCACGTGCTGAGTGCTGTGTAGTCAGTGGGATAAGTCTGATGGATAAGACCAGCCTGTAACTGAGGACAACTCTTTTCCATCCTCTGCTCCTTGACTAAGTAGATCCCTTAAAAAGTCACTTCACTGGTTTCTGTCTCCCTTGTTCCCCTGAAAATGATATTTCCCATCCTCAGAAAGCTCTTTGAGAAGTCTGGGTAAAAATCTCTACATCAAGTCTTAAGTATTTTTGATTCTGTATGCGCACTCTCGCCAGATCTGTTTGGCTGATAAAATGTTTTAATGATTTCCTGCAGATTCCTGTGAATGCCCTGTAATTGCTAAAACTCTGTATTTTCCTATTGACCAAAAAAAGAATGCTCTTCATAGTCCTGTGTAAAAAGAAACTCTATTCATCCATTTATTGGGTTTTTTATTTAACAGAAGGTTATGCCTACTACAGCTCCATCTGTAAGAAATGTCTTGGCATATCCTTTTAGAAAGAGCTTATCTAATCTACCAATCTTTTCCTAAATTCAAGCCTTTCCTACACCATTTCACAGCAAAAATATATTTTAACACAGAAGTGGAATTCCCTAAGTACAAAGTGTTGTTCTATTCTGTAAAATTATGTTGTCAAGCAATGACAGAATAAAATTTCCCCAGACAGACAGAAATGCTGCAATGGCCCAATTTATTTCTATACTAAAATATGGATTTTATGTATCATTAATCATATTTTTATTATGAAGTGGCAGGAAGCTGGCCTCAAATTCTAAAATAAAATATACTTCATTGTCACAGGGAAATCTACTCACCACCTGAACTACTTAGGATTTTGATTCCTATACAATGAATATGAGGCACTTCAGGCAAGAAAAATTATGACATAATTGGCAGAACTCCCATCTCCAGATGGAGGAACTTCTAAGACTGACACATTAGCCTCACATAATTTATGTTATGGGAGAAATAAAATAACTGAACCCCCCTCTGATTACTCCACCCAGAAGCAAGGTTTAAGCAGGCGTGTTCTTTGAATCAAACACAAATTCTTCCCTGAAGTCCTCAGTGAATTCAGAAAGCCATGTTCTGGAAGATACACAAAGGGCAATTGCTGCAGTTAAGCCTAAGCTGGAGGACCCAGAGTCATTATGGATTTGCTTCTGCTCCTCCAGCTATATCTTTGAGATTTACATGCCTCCTGCTCTTCTAGCATCGGCGTGCCCACCAGTCTCTGTTTATACTTACAACACTTCTGTGTAGTAGAAGAGGATTATTGCTCAGATGGAGAACAGCAGGATAGGATAATGAAGTCACTTGTTGGAGAGAAGGACTAGCCCCTGTATCTCAAGGACTAGCCCCTGTATCTCAAGGACTAGCCCCTACTCTCTCCTTCAGGCATCATCTGTTCTGGTTTATGGATAGTTTGGGCTGTGTAAGACCATCCTGCCAATGCGTGGTGATGCAAACCACTTGTGAGCCAAGCCAGCTGGATGTGTCTGTGCAAAGTGATGTGCTTACCAACGCTGGAGGTGGCAGGCAGGAGGAATATTCTAACTAGAAATTGTGAGGGTGGTTTAATGAAATGTTCAATTCTTGTACACCATCCTTTGGGGATGCCTTGAAAAATGTCAGTGCTTGCTTTTCTTCCCATCTCTGATTCTTCTTGGTCACAGAAAATACAAAGTGAAGAGGAAGCCACTAAGTGTTGGGAAGCATCTTTTGATAAGTGTTGTTTTTCTAATCCTCTATCTTCAGCAAAGGCCATGCTTGGTTTTGTTCAGGACACAGTCACTGGAGAAGGCTGTGTTAAATATTTTTCCACTAGCCCTCAGTGACCCCAGGTTTGGATGCCAGTGTTGTTCATCCTCAGGTAGCAGGGTTTATTTCATAGCAATTGTTAAATAAATCTTAGCTAATTTAAGAAAGGATTAATTTAACAGCTTGCCTCAATATCCTTGCAGATATAAAGAGATGGCTCTTTCAGGATATGCTGCTGCTTACAGCAGATGCTCATATTGGGTGGGAGGCCAGAAGTGGTCCCCCAGAGTCTGCTAGAGAGTCTACTAGAGTTCTAACAGAAATTTCCTCGTTCCTGCTCACTGCCCTCTGAATTATCAACAGTTTGAATCTATTTATGAACATCCAAACTAAAGGTGTGACATGCTTTGTCTGCAAAGTGGCAGGATGCTGGCATTGTGCCTAACTTTTTCTCTATTCCCAGCTTTTATGTGGTAAATAGATTTATGGGGTTTTCAGTTGTTGGGGATTATTATATTTTTTTTGGTTTGGTGTTTTGTTTGGATATTGGTTTTGGGGTTTGTATTCTTACCTGAAGTGTGATGACTTGCATTGGAGGATGGGAGGAGTTAAAGAGAGGGCTTTGGTGCTCCCTGTTCTGGTAGCTTTCACACTAACTGTATAATTACGTGCTTGTCTGCAGCCTGCCTAGCACGACCACATCCCTGCAGCACAAGCACTGTCTGCTCAGCCACTCCTTGTTCGTGCATCCTCTCTCTGACATCAGCTGGGATGTGAAATTCGGGAGATGTTTCAGATTCTGAGGGCGTTTCTGCTACACCATCACCTAGTCCCAGAAGGTGGATGGGGAGGGTAGCATGAAGGTAGAGCCAAGGTCTCCTGGATCTGAGCCTGATGGGAGAAAGTGGAGAGGAGGAGAATGGGCACAACTAGAGGGGTGTTCCTCTAATAAGGGTTTTAAGAACTCCTTTGGGAACCACCTGTTATTTTAACAGCCAGTTCTACTCAACAGGACTGAACTGCCTCCAAAAAGCTTTGGCAAACACCTTTACAGAGGCATTTATAGGATAAATAGGCAGCAGAGATTTCTTTTTTTCCCTAACCCAACAATTTAGAAGTTGGCTTATGCCCTAAAACTTGGATGATTTTTACTCCCTCCAATGGCCTGTTTATTGTAATAATGATATTTAATTTTTAACTCTTGCTGTTGTGAATCTTGTCAGCCACACAGCTCTCTGGTCTCTTTTGAGATGGTGTTTAACTCTTGATCTCTTAGAGAATAAAGTTGGAAGACTGGAAATTGTGTTCCTTCAGGGATTCTACTCAAAAAGAAGTTTATGAAATTAAAATTTAGTTCACTTTCACTAATGATTGGTCATTGCCATCCCTGCTTGCATCTTCTCTGATCTCTTTTCTACTTCTTTCCATAATCTTATTTTCATAACAAAACTCAGAAGAGCTGTGAAAGGCATGAGCTAGTGATCTGGATGGTCAGAACTTCTGAACATTGGATCTGTGTTGTCATATAGAGCTAGTCTATGTTATTGCAGTAAAGACTTAATGAAAGGCCCTCCACTGGAGGGAAATTGCTCCTTTAAAGTGGGTTCTTTAAATGTAATGCCATGATTGTAGAATTAAATTGTGGTCTGAAATAGGGAATATAATTCTTCTATTAAATTCTGATATTGAAGTATTTGTACAAGTTAATCCTGCCTTTAATTATAAAATATGTTTCTACCTGGTAATAACCATCAGAAATGTGAGCTAGCTAGAAATCTAAGGAGCACACCCTGGTTTATGTTGCATGACAATGGTCAGAGTTTCAGGAGTTACCCATGTACACTGTGAATCTGCTCCCTGCTGATCTCAACAAGGCATAAGAAGAGCAGGTTGCAAGTCTTGTCTCTGATGTGAAAAGAAGGGCACGAGGCCCTTGCAAGGTCACATCTCTCACTCCTGTGCTGGGTAATGAGCAATGAAATCCAGCGTGGCTGGACGACGCACACAGAGAGCTTTGTTGTAGCCCACTGAGGTAGTCCTCATTCAGTAGGTTTGATACCAGGGCAGGTTTGTCTTTGAAAAGAGAAAATGAGCCAGCCTTGGTCAGAGAACACATGTATACTCTGGTGACTCTGTTCTGCAGCATCTGTAACGTGTTACTGGGTGTTATTGTGGGTTGTGCTTTTATCCTTGGCGCTAATAAGGTCAGCTCTGTTCAAGCCCCCAAAGACACTGTGACTCATGTGTTTGTGTTAAAGTCAGTTTAAGATGGGCTGGAGTCAGATTCCTTTAGTTGTCAGCCTCTTTGGGTACATTACAGTCTGGATGGGATTAGTGCCCAATACAAAAACGACTGCTGTCTACAGGAATCTTCATACTGACTGCTTGAATCCAAGATCCTTGAGCTCTTAACCATCTTACCTTCCCACAGTGTCTTTTTCTTCTTTTTCCATTGCTTGTAACTGTAAAGCTGGCAATGCATACACTGAAAACTACCAAGAGACCTCTCGTGACCCTCATTAAGGCAAGACTTAAAATTTCTTTGGGAGTAGTTGAAAGCCTGACCAACATGCCCTCCAAAAAAACCAGCAGGAATTTGAATTAAATCATTCTCCGTTCATGATCTGGCACCTGGGCTGTTCTTTATTCTTGTGTCTGTCTGTTTGGCATTTTATTTTGCTTGAAATTGAGGAAAAGTAGTTTTGTGTATGGCAAAAAATCTAGAACTGTTATGTACAGTAAACAGTAAATGATGTACAAGGAATGCTGAGAGTCAGTTCTGTATGTGAACTTGTTTGTTGGGTTTTGGAGGCTGCTACCTGCTCCTCCTGGAAAGGACTCACACCTATTTCATTCCAAAGTTCAAAATGAGTCGTGTATCATCTGTATTTTCCTGCAAGTGCAAGGCCTAGCAGGAAGGGAATCTCCATATAGTATTCTTGGCACTTCCATAACACATGATTTCTTCCAAAGCTTTGCACAAACATTAATTTGTTAAGCTGAATGCTTTGCTAGGGTCTCTTGACCCTTTGCTTTCAGTTCTAGAGCTGCTGCTGACTGTTGAACATTCAGACTCGAAACACCCCATGGAAATAACAGCCAATCTGTTGGAAATAACATCAACCTGTTGGAGGGAGTTGTAAGTTGTGTGAGATTTTGGGGTCATTAGAACCACTGGAAACTATAAGCAGTTAGTCTAATAAGTAAGAGGAGGCTATTTTCCAGTTTTGTTGGAAATTCTATTCCAAGGGCACAGCTGGCAACAACAGTCTGTAGCATGACATGTCTATTTTTGTGCCTTTAATTCTGTGGTGTCTTTGGATGTGTAATGTTTTTAACTTAAGTGGGTTTTCTTGCACGCAGGCTCTAACGGGTATTTAACATCTCAGCAGAATGGCTGTCATTTATGTTACTGTTCTCCTCTATGCTGGACACATTGCACTAGGTGTGCCCCAAAAGAGCTAAAATGCACAATCTGCAGTCAGAAAGCACTTATAAGTAAAGAGAAAAACCCCCAAAACACTAGGAATAGTTGGAAGAGCAAACAAGCAATAAAACTGACAGGCAGAGGTCCTAGTACAGTACCTGTCAACCTGTAACCACTTTGCTTACTGTGCCATGATGATAATCTCAAGGCAATTTTATCAGCTCTTTCCACAAAGACATGCAGTATTAGATCAAAAACTGGTGTCAAAGTGCTGCAGTTCTCCCTAGGAGTTTTAAACACGAATGTTCATACCCTAAAACCACAGACTACGCTTGGAGATCCCAAACCAATTGCAAACTCATCGGAGCAGAGGGAATGATGGTAGCTCCTTGACGTGTTGGCTGTGCTGACAAGGAAGAGGAGGACTCTGTGGTGCTGGCCTGTGTGGTCAGGTAATAATTCACTGACTACTGACTTACTTTTTTCCAGCCTTGCCAGCACTCTGGGCTGGGCTCTCCCTCTTCCCAGGGTCAGGAGGTGGCATACTCTGCTCTGAGAGCAACACTCAGGAAATGGCTTGGCAAAGGCAGAGAGGCCTCAATGAATTTCCATCTTAGAGAAGACTCTGAAATCAATACCCCAACCCCAGTGAATGGAGCTATTCATTTTGGTGGGGTGTGGGTGGGGAGAGGCTGGGATCTAAAAGTTCTGTCAGGTTTTCTAAAGGCCCAGCAGCAGTCCTACAATTTGTGTCTAACAGCCTTGGCCAGGCTCTCCCGTGCCTGGACGTGCTAGTGAGGCATCCTCCCTCACTTGTGGCTGCTCTGCCACTGCCTCTCTCAGCATAAGGATACCTGCTTTTCTTCAGGATCTCATCTGAAACTGGCTGTGGTTTCTTCACTGACATCCTGCTGGACCTCTCAGCCCCTTTTCTCTTCTCCCTCGCCCCCTCACTTGACTTACAATCCCAGAGCAGCACTCCCACTCACTGAAAGAACCTTGCTCCTGTTTTCCCAAAGCACTGGTCCTCCTCTAATCTGTTTGAGCACTGCTTTCTCCCTCCCTTCTCCATTTCTTTCAACAAAGCATAGCCAGTCTCTGCCCCTTGCCTCACCCTGCCCTCTTGAGACCTCCAATCCATTAATGTCTATCACTTTTGTGTCACTCTCAGCATCCTCTCCCTGCTGTCTGCTCTCTTAAGTGACCTCAGCTATTCCCTCCCTCCACTTCACTCTTTACTTGATCCTCAGCTCTTTCTTCACTGTCTCCTCAGCAAATCTGCCCCATGAACCCACTCAGCCCAGCTTCATGACAGCAGCTATCATCACAACGTGCTTGTCATCTTCCCTATTTGCTTTACTTCTTCCTCCCTTATACCTCCTTATACCCTGGCCATTCCATAAGTCAGGAAAGACTTACCTTGAACTGTCCTGTCACCCATTTCTCCTTCAGATCCTTTTCTGAAATCTTGTATACTGATACAAGCAGCATTCAGGATAGGAAATGCCCCCTGATCTTCTAAATATCTCTACGTTTTATTCTTCCATGCCCTTTGTTATCTGTCAATGATCTTGGCTCTCCCACTAATGTTCCTCAAATACAAAGGGTGTTAACACAAAAAAGTAACAGTGCATGGATACATCCAGATGAAAGCTGAACTCTTCTCCACTTTTCTTGTTGTCTGAGCAGGAGGAAGTTGCTACATCTTCCTTCTAGGAAAAACAGTCCCCCCAGTTTGCTTATTTGTCTATCAGCCTGACCAGATGCAGCTGCTGCTGGTGGGAATTTGCAGGCTGATTTTCCTCTAAATTCACCCCAAACTGTAATTTCCATAAATACCTTTTGTGCTCTGCTTAAAAATCTATTTAAGAAGCTCTACACAGTCTTTTCCATATTAGCAAAGTGAATTAATACTGCCAGCAGATGATGAATCCTGAGGAGAGAAGACACAGTAGGGAATCACTGTCTATCTTGTCTCCAGTTGCTTGTTGTTATCTCCAAGATAACAATCTCTTCTGATTTATTAACTAACGAGGAGTTTCATGAGTTTCTTATCTTAAAAACTTTTACAGAGCATTCAAAATATCAATTTCTTGCTCCCTTTTCTGGGATTTATACCTATTCCATTTTATTTACCTTTAAACAAGTGTGTGTAGGATTTATATGTATTTTTAGATTTATTTGGAGCATTGACTACTATTTCCCAGAGAGCTTTCATTAAGTTTTAAACTGGAGTTAATTCAGGAATTAATTCTTTTTACCCTTCTAAAAAAACCTGTCCACAAATCCTTGCAACAAATGCATTGGAAGAGCATTCCTCCTAGAAAGAGTCTAAGTAAATGAACTTTGGCTACAGTATTTGCCAGGAACATTTAGCTGAGTTGGCATGAAAAACTAAATAGTATTAAATAAAAATATATTTATGATGCAATCATAAATTTAAAAATAGTTCTTGCTTTCTACTACTGAGACTGGAAAAGTGAACATCTAGAAATAATACTTATTACAAGGACTGTAGAATAAGCTGTAGAGCTCCAGGAGGAAGTCTTGATTAAAACCAGTGTTAAGCTCCAAGGAAAATGGAAACTTGGAAAAGTCTTTCAAAACTAGTTATTTGAGAATGTTTTCCTTTATGGAAGGGAAGGAAGATGGATGATGCTTGAACTATGCCTGAAATAAGTCCATTTACTCTTTCCTTCTGATTAAAGCTTCTAAAATTTTCCTGAAATATTGTGATTGTGCTTGAACATATATTTGTTTTTGAAACCTGACTAGTTTCAGGAGGTTCTTGTCTTAATTATAGAAGATTTGTGCTCAGTTTCTCATATTATAAAAAAAAAAGAAAGCTGAAGCAAATCTTTCTTACTTTTAATCTTTCTTCCTTTTCAACCCAGGAATTGAGGATACCCAAATACTCTGAAAATGGTAAAATGTTTCAAACTGAAACTGATTTGAAAGTGAGGAGGTTTAAATATTTCCCTTTTCAAAGCCACTCCTCATGAAGATGCTGGTCCAGCTCTTCCCTCTGAGGCTTTGTTCTAGTTGTGGCTCTGGCTGTTGAATTTTTGCACCTGCTTTTCTTCTTGATGCACAAGAACTTGAAGAGCTGGAAGTATCTCTGAGAGTACAGAAGGTCACGGGAAGGTCAAGCCTTCATCCCCAAATCTCAGCTATATCAGCTTCTTCATTTTATGCCTGGTGTAAAGGAAGTTCCTTGAACAGCCTGACCTTCCTAGCACCTGGCTGTGTGGTCCCTTTGGAGTCCTACCAGGGACTGCAGGCTTGAGCCTCCTGTCTCATACAGGAGCTGCACTCTCTGTACCTCAGACACATTTTGCTGCTCCAGTCTCTGGTGTACCCGTTATGGTGTTTACCATACATATGTTCACATCCCTAAAGAAAAATAGCTACAGTCAGTAAAGATGTGCTATCCCACTCTCTGTAGCCCTTGCTGCTGCTTGCTTGGCTGATTAAAGGGTTTCCTCTCCCTTTCCTCCCTGCAGACCTTCTCTCTGCCACCTCTGCTTCCAGCCAGGAGGGCCTCCTGTAGAATGTGCTCTGGCCCAGACTGCAGCATTCTCTCTTTGAGGGAGCCAAGCCTCCTCAGTGACCTGAAAGCTCAGCACCTCCCCTCCCTCCCGCCTGCCAAGCCAGAGCACGGACCAGAAAGTACACTGGAGCAGGGGGAAGCCCCTGTGCATTGGCTGTAAGAAACACAGACTGTAACTCTCCACTCTCTGAATTAGTGTTCTTCCAAAAAAAATTGAAACTCAAATTAAAGCGCAAGACCCCATGGCCTGGCACAAATTCTACTCTCTGTGCATTGCACAGAGCAGGCACATTCAGAGAGAGGAAGGCTGCAGGAGTTATTCAGGTGTCAGTGAATGGCAGCCTAACCAAAATATTCATAGGAGTCCGGACAATTCTGATAGTGCTTACACTTTGATCATCACCTTTTAATCTCTCCTATGATAAATTAAAAAGATTTGTCATCTTCAGCTACTGGAGTTGGATACAGTCTGGTGCCCAGATGACTTAAGTCTGGTGTCCTGTCAACTTTAAGGAAGTTTGACTCCAAGGCTACTTGGTTGTAACCGTCTAGAGCTCAGAAAAACAGTATGGGCATGGGATGCATTTCATTTTGATCTCTGGAGATCCAACAGTCAAGTCATTACTGTGAATGTGGCCAGTTCATAGGGAAATTGTCCCACATGCTGATCATATATCTGATGTCCAAATCTACTCAGTGGCATCAAAGGGATATCTGCAAGGAAACGAGAGAGGAAATAAAGCTGAAAACAGCTCTGAAACTCGTATGCAACATCTGAAAGGATTTGTCCCCCTTATGAACTGCTGACAGTTTGGCCGCTGCAGTCTGGGGGAACGACTGCAAACAGTGGAGGAAAGCAAAAATCTAAAACCAAAGCAGAAGACCAAAGTGTGCCTAGGTCTAATGAACTGAAAATGAGAGACTTCATTTCCATAAGCACAGCTGCACCGTGCGCACTGAGCTTGCCAAAGACTGAATGGGGTGGCACACACTGAAAGAAAGTGGAGTAACTTAGTAGGCAGATTACCAGTTTTCTCTCGAGTGACTTTACTGACATCAGTTCATCTGTACTTGAGTGACTTTGCTCCCAGATATTATAATAAAAATACTTTCACAGGTTCTCTTTCATGAGGTTATTGTAAGCCCTGAATGGCAAAGCCTTACTTAGCAATCCTGAAAGGCGGGTATTAGCTGGATAGGGGAAAATGAATTATTTATCTCTGGCTCAGTTACAAGAGAAAAAATGTCTTTTGGTCATTGCTCTACAACCTATGGGGGAAAGCAACAACAAGAATGGGCTCTTTTTTCATTTCTAGGAGAGGACAGAGACTGTGGAGGGTCCCCAGACAATGACTCTTGTTCTTATTGCTTTAGGTGCCTTGTATTTTCTTCTAGTCTAGAAGTGTCTGTGCAGTGCAGGTTTATTCCCACCCTCCCCTGAAATCATGTCAGATGTATCTGATTTCCTCTTACGTCTGGATAACACACCTCATAAGAGCAACCATTTAACCTTATTTGATTTTAGTAAGGTGTTTGGCATCCTCGAGGGCATAAATCTTATTGCCTGAAGATGATGTTATGAAGGAATGGGAACAAAACTGTTCTCAGCCAATGATGAGTAACAGAGGAGTATGTAAAGCATTGCTGAGATTTGAGATGAGGCTTGTGCTGCTTGATGGCTTTCACTACTAACGGCAGGCAGTTAGGCAGTGGAGAAGAGAGAGTCCTTACTGCAGTGACAGCAAGCCAGAGAGGGAGAGCAAGCACTCGAGAGATGAGCTTTGCAGTCCAAGCAATCTTGGCAAACTGGTGACATGGTCTGGGGGAAGCAGGATGCTTTTCAGCAGGGGCAAAGCAGCAGCATCCAACACAGCACCAGGAGCAATCGGCTGCAGGAACAGGGAGTGCAGAAGTAGGGAGCAGTGTGCTGAGGGACTTGTCCTTCGTGCTCTGCAGGGCATCTGGGTTCAGAGGGTGTTAGGTCTCTAACCCCATGGTTACTTGTGCTGCTCTGGGCTGTATTCTCAGATGTACTTAGGGACCCAACTTCAGCTGAAAGCAGTGAGGATTAGACTTTTAAAACCTGAATCTGTGTTCCTCATCTGTAAAATGCAGAAGATAATACTTCCCTACCCTGCAAGTGCTCTGTCAGTATAAATATACAAGAGATTGCAAAGAATTAAGATGCTCCAGTAATAGGGATCATATAAATACTCTAGATAAAGCTGTTTCTCACACCCCCCCCTTGCACCCCTCTACATTTTGAATTAGACTAAAATTAATCCAATATAGCTTATAGTATTTTTATTCAGGCATTTACATGCTTTACAGAGCTGGGTTTGGCACTTCTCTCTTTTAGGGTATGGAGCAGCTCTATCTGAAAATTGTTGATAAAATGGGACAAACTGAACAAATGGATACCAAAAAAGTTTCTTCACAATAATAATCACTGGAAAACTCCCAGTACTTTCTCTTCTAAGCGTTGACAGTCTGTTTTTCTTATGACTTCATAGAATATCTCGAGTTGGAAGGGACCTTCAAGGATCATTGAATCCAACTTCCAACTTGTGGTAGATATTCCAAATGTGGGATGCTCCTTACCAAATTACTTCCAATTGAATCTCTGGTAGCTACCATCTGGAAGTATGCATGTACACTTTAAAACATGGTAGGATAAATCCTTGCTAGTTGCAAGACTCTTTTTGGGCTGCAAGAAATACAGATGTATTGTAGGAATATACAGTTGCATACATCTCCTTGGATTATGCAGTCAAAGAATCAAGCAGTTTCATGTGTGCTTTCTCAGGATTTGAACCACTAGAGGACATCCAGTTATCTGTTCAGGAGACCTAGTGAAGAGAATAAAATGGATGGACAGGAAGACTGTCTTAAGTATTTCCAGAATGGGATCAGGTAAATATTCCATAAAGGAATGAAAGAATCTGTGCAAAGCCAAGAGAAAATGCCACGAGAAGCCCAAATCCATTTCCTTTTGATATCAAAAGAGTAGGGAGCTGGAACTGGACATTTTGAAGTACATTTTGAATTGTGGGACAGTTCAAATTTTGATCCCATTGTCAGTTTCCCATCTGCTGGAGAGGGATGTGTAGAATGGTGGTGGAGCTATAAAATAGCAGTGTTGGTAGGGAACTTGAATAGTAACATCAGAAAATGATGTTACTGCTTAATGTGTCACCTTTGTTCACGACAGCGAGGTGATTAATGGTAGTGCTACTAAAGTTCTGGCCTCAGTGGCCCTTTGGCCACTATTCCACTCAGGAGAAACAAATCAGACTGAATGAGAGAAGCATTATATGTGCAGTTTTTGGCAGCAGGAGAGCAAGTGAAATGACTGGATGTGCTGGAATCTGGAGCCAGAGGGACCAAAGGGAGAGCAAGAGGGAGGGAGCAAAAGGGAAGTTGTCTGTTTGCTGCATGACTGAAATGGTGTTGCCTGCAATCCTTGAGCAGGAAATGAGGTGTGTGTTGGACAGAAGAGTAAATATTTGTGGTGTTTTGATTTTCAGGAAGGATAAGAATTGAGACTTTATAAATCTGGCAAAAGAATCGGGTTGTTTTGATGTGGAAGTGGTTGTGGTCTGTAGAGAGACTGACGTGTTTTGTAGTTTCCAAAATCAGCTTTAATAAATAGATGTTTTACTGTGGCCTGTGGAGAAAAATATCTTCAGGATTTTAGTATTCGAGGAGAGACAGGACTGTGAGGGGTCTTCAAATGCACTTGAGTTGCTAGGGCAGTTTCCTTGCCTTTGACTGGGCTCGCTGTCAATTTGGCTGTGGGTGGAAATCCAAGCTGATATTTGTTACATCACCACACTCTGATCCTGTTCCTCTGAAGTCTCTCTGAGGTCAATAGCAGCAGAATCAGCCCCAAGTGAGCAAGCAGCAGACTACCAAACAGAAGCAGCTACCCAAAGACCTCAGATCTTGCCCATGCTGGCAGGATCTATGGATAGCAGAGCATGGCTCATGTGCCCCTTTAAGCTGTTTGTGACCAGATGAGCTCTAGCACTGCTGGAGCTGAGGCTGCAGCCTTCTGGAAAGCATTCCAATTCATTGGTATAAACCCAAGACCAGTCACTACAACCTGAGGCTGTATCCTGTTCACTGCCCTCACTGCTCAAGAAATTCAAGCAGGACTTTGCAAGAAACACCTGCATGGCTTTTCCAAGTGGGTGCCAGTGTTTTAATGAAGTATGGAATGGCCATCAGCAGTGAAAAGATAAGGGAGATGTGGGGCCGGATGAACTGGGACTTCTTTGTATGGCTTTCCAAGAAAAAATATGGCCTTTGAACAGATGGACCCATTGATCATTAGTGCTGGGAGTGCTCAGTGTTCTACAAACCCATCTATTAGGCTGTATTTTCTTTAGTGAGTCTGTGCAAGGAACAGGAGATAAGAGGGTTAGGAAAAAAATTTGAAATATCTTAGGAACTGGCATACATGTTCTGAAGGAATCTTAGTGACCTTCCCTCACAAAAGTTTCCATGTAACTCCTCATTTGATAAATGTTTCTTCCTTAAATGCAATTTTGGTGCCACCTCTGATTTTAAGTCTGGGACACATCTGATGGCTGTGCCTACATGTTTGTGAATGCTCCTTATGGTTTCTTAGTACACGATTATGAAATGTCTGAATGTGCTTTGATTTGCATTATTCCTTTTCTGTCTTTCTTCCCATCCCAATTTTCAGCTCCCTTTTGTCCTGAGAAATTAAATCATTTTCTTTTTTTGGCAGCAGAGCGCCTGCCTTGTTGGAGTAAAGATGTTTTTTTCAGCTCTGTCCTCTTGCTGCATCCCCCAGGCCAGACTCCCTGACAGGTCACCCCGTGATGGCACTGGAGCCCGCTCGGGAGCAGCGGGAATGCTGCTCCTAATGCCAGTGCCAGGGAGGGGAGGCTGGGCCCCCTCGGTGCCCCCTCGGCAGTCTGGGCCATGCCACACGCAGAGTGCCTGCGTCAGGAGGCACAAGGCAGCCAGCAAAGAGCCCACAAAGCAGAGGAGCAGGATCCCGCTGCCAAACATCATGTCCTTATGCTCTGCGTGCCTCGTCAGAACCCCTGCAGCACAGGCTCTGCATTCAGCCTTTTCACTGCCCTGCCACATCAGCAGGAGGTTTTCTGCCAGGGCTGGGAGCCTCCTACACCACACCAGGACCCAGTGCCCAGCCCTGGGTGAGGTGAGGGCTTGCTCTGCTGCTCTGTGGTGAGCAGGGAGCTACCAGGATGTGCAGCCAGGCTCTGTGCCTCTCCATGTTTTGGAGGGAGGTAGCAGAGCTGCAGCAGCAGCACGGCTGGCAGAGCAGGAGAGCAGCGGGCAGCTCAACACAGCAAACCCATCCTCTGGCTCCTGGGGGAGCTGCATGGGCAAGCACAAGCTGCCCTCGCCCAGATGTGGCCATGCTGGACAAGCCACAGCTCCTCCTGGGTTGTCTGAGTTGTGATCCATCTGTGGTCCTACTGTCATGTTGTGTATGTGGTTGTAGCCCCTGTGTCTTACAGGTGAGTCAGGGCTAGCCATTCGTGTTCTGTCTTGCTCCAAAACATACGGTCTGGTGAGCAACAACAAAGTGCCTGGAGCTGTCTGAAAGTGCCCTGCAGGCATGAGGTGCAGATGTGGGCACTTCAGCACAAGGCTCGTTTGTTGGATCTGTGCTTGGAGAGTAATAGAAGAAAGGTGGCTCATATTTTTCATACTGTGTGGGAGCTGGGCTAAGACAAGATGAATGGAAGGCAGAGGCCAAACTGTTCATCTCTGAGTGCTGCCAGGCTCCTCAAACCTGCTGTGTGTGGCCTGTCTGTAGCCCTTCTGCCCAGCAGTCCTCTGCAGAGGAGAGCAAGACCCATTTTTTTGAGAGATTGTGGCAGGTTTCCCCAGCTCTTGCTTTCATAATGCCCATTGCTTTGTATCTTGGCCCTCATGCAAATCTGATTAAGGACCATCCTGCCAGTGAGGCTGTTACCTGGTTTAAGGGTAATAATGTCCTAGGACCCCTTCAGAAGTGCCATTCCAGAGCACCTGGAGCACTTCCCTAGCAGCACACCCACCAGCACGACTCATGGCTTGTGCTCGGTTCGGAAAGCTGGCAGCAGCACAGCTCTCAGATCATCTGGGCTTTATGCTTACCCTGGCACGGCAGAAAAGGGTGAGGTGTTCAGGTGTGCTGGGTGCATTGTGGGATGCACCAGTGATGCTGTTTCAAGTGTCAGGCACGACTTGCCCTGGAGGCTGGGACAACGCAGTGCCACAGTCAGTGGGTAGGGCAGCAGGTGACAAAAAAGTTACTTTTATAATTTATCCTACTGCATGGAAAGCAGGAGAGCCTGTGGTGCACAGCACAGTTTTCCTCTCTGAGTTATCCCGGGAGAAGATGAGCGCCTCTTGCTTCTTCCAGTCCACAAGAAGAAGAAACACACTGTGGGGACAGGATGCTACTGATGGGACTGGATTGCTGTCACTGCACGGCTGGGCTGTGCCTGTGGAAAGGGAGCAACACTTGTTTCTTGTGCTGTAAAATGGGAGAGTGTTTGTGTCCCCCATTGATGAAATCCCTGACTCTAACAAGCTGGGTGGTCTCAGTGGAGACTTTTAACCTCTCTGCACTTCTGCTTCCTCCATGTATAAAATAGGGATAGTAATAATTAACTCTTTCACAGGGGTACTGTGTTCTCATGGCCGTAGAGTGCTTTGAAGGGGTAAAATACTTAATGCCATTGAAGCTTTTCAAATGCAGCTGTATTTTGCTGCATGCATAACAGACAGTGATATATTGGTTTAAAAACATATCTGAAACTCTTGATAATTAGGAAGTCGGGCAATGGCAATTAATGTTTTCAGACATGGTGTTACTGCTCTTCTCCAAACTACAGCTCATTTAAAATGCTAGCCCTATAATTTATTAGCAATATTTAATACCTCAGTGACCATAAAACTTAGTGTTTTATTACCACTGATTAACATACGTTTGATGTTCTGCCCAGCGTTACACAATCCAAAACAAATTACTCTCAGGAAGCTGAATATTATATAAATACAGAAAAGCAATAAATAATGCATTGGAGAAACATTTTTCTGTGGGTTCTAACATGCCACAATCTCTTCAAATGGCTTGGACTTCTTAGGCAGTTTCTCAGTCCTCTGGGAGTGTTTGCACCAAAGAACACACTTCACACCATGCTGGCTACTTACCCTGGCTCCCAGTTTGCTGGCGATTCCTGGTGTCCCAACAGCTCCTGATACCTCTGCCAGAGGAAACCCGGAGTTGATTGGGCAGAGGGGCTTCAGTGATGATAGGCTCCTTTATAAGCTACAGCTGCATGAGAAACAGAAAGGCTCTTTCATATATCAGGTTGCTTTTTTTCCCTCCTCTCAATCTGGCATGAAGGAAAAGAAGAAAAACTTTACAAATGCATTAATTTTTAGTTCCCTTGAGCCCATTTAAGGCACAGCTTGGATAAGAGTAAGGGGTGAGGAGAGGAAAAGATGATTGACTTAGGGGTTATGAACTGTTCAGAATCAGATCTTTCGTAGTTAGGTTTGATGGTACAGCTGGGACAGGTACCTGTTGAAAATCACAGCCTACCTGGTTAGACTTTCACTGACCATACCCAAAACACCTCTGCAAATACCAGTGGATTCAGAAATTCTAGCTAGGACTAAGGAATCCAAATGCGATAGATCCAGTTGTATAGGTAATTTATACCTGCCTGACCCCACAGCTTGTTTTTCTGATGATCTACAGTTCCACTTCTCCTAGGCTTAGGTCATTAGAGTCTCCCTTTAGTAGTGCAGGTTTGGGTTCTTTCTTCCATTGTAGAGCACTAGAAGCAGCAACCTGTAGAAAATGAGGATTTTCCTTTTGTTTAAAGATGTATTTTCCCTAGGGGAAGGGGAATAAAATTATTTCAACCAGCTTGGTATTTATTCTGGGAAAACCAGAAAGCAGGTATTGCATTTGAGAACGATTGTTCTTCCTGTGGCAGTAGAGGTTTGTACCTTTGCATGGACCAGGTAGATACTGCCCAGCCTCAACATAGAATGTTGCTTGCTATCCCGAGGGATTTACTTTCTTAGTCTGTGATGTAGAAGTGGGAAATGGGGAAGAAGAAACAGTAAGATGCAGGGTCGAGTGTCTGGCTGCTGGAATCTAGCTCAAGCATGGGGAAGTGGCTTAATGGCTCCTTTCATACTCCTCCTCAGACGTATGGTACTGGGAAAAAGCATCACCCTCCAAAGTGCACTGACTTCACACCCTCCCTTTCTCTTTAAACTCCCTCTCACACCCAGCTCATTCTAGCAACTCAAGTTTAGTCATGAGCCAGGTTGGGTCAATAATGGATATTTTGTTTCAGTGGCTGACTTAAAATTGGGTCAGGTCAAATAAACCCATGTATTTTCCTTTATTTGGTGAAACAGCTAAATGAAAAAAAAAAATTATGTTAGAGTCAACCTGGGCAACTTCATTCAGCTGCAAACAAAAGGATTTATTTCTGTTTTGGACTATTTCACTTTATTTCCTAGTCTTACATAGAGCAACCTTTAAATGAAGCTGGCATTACACTAAGACAATTGAAAATGTTGATTTAAAAATACTGAGAAAACCACTTTTGGCATCTTTGAAATGAAAGTGTGAAGCTTGTCAAGTTTTCTTGCTTAGCTTTTGAACAAACCCCAATTTACCAGCAGAAGTGTTGCCTATCTATTCATAAGCCCTCTGATAAGGCAGTTCCAACACCTCTTCCAGGACCTTTCTGTCAGATCAGATGGTGAGATCAGAAGAATGTTGGGTTTAGAACCATGCTGCAGACTCTTAACTACACAACTTCAAGGTTTCACTTTTCCCTTCCTACCGTAGTGATATACAACAGAGTTTTGTGTTGTCACCTTGGAAAAGGTTTAAATTTTGTCTCTCTGTGACTTTGCCATGTGCAAACCAGAGAGGAGATGCTGCTAAGTCAGTCCTGCAGACTTTGTGCATAGGACCTAATGCTTGACCAAGTGCAGGCAACCTCGGTCTATCTTTTCCAGTCCTGGAGACTATTCTGAAGCTGACAAAAGCTAGGAGTGCTTATTGCAGCTGGTGCCAAGGTAGAGGACATCCAGCTCTTTCTCAGGCTCACCCCTAGCCTATCTGAGAGATTTCACTCTATGAAACTCTTCTTGTGAACATCTGCTGTTTTCTCTTAGAAATATCAGTAATAAGGTTGTGAAAACACCAATTAAAAATTCACAAAGAATTGCCTGTGACTTGTTTAGCATTTGCTAAAGCAGATGAGAGATTTGGGCGCCAAAAGATAAAAGGATTTTGACACTGTGATTTATATGGTAAGAAGCCTGCCCCCTCCCCCATTCTCTTTTTATTTTTTGAACTCCCCTTAGTCCTCCTGCCCTGCAGCATTCCTTTTTCAGAGAGGCTAAAGCAACTTTGTATTTTCTCAGGAGCACATGTCAGTGCCTGTTCCTTAATTCTGCATCTGGCTTGAGTGTGTTCAGGTGACTCATAACTTCATGCTTGGTTTTTTCACTTTCTTCATTTATCAACAACAACAGTATTATGTGGGAAGCCTTTTTTTGTTTGTTTTATTTTCAATCCTAGTCTACTAACCTGGAAAGCCATGTGAGTGGCCCTGAAGTGAGTGAAGAATGAAATATTAGACAAGATGGGGAGAGGAAATGAGATTGGTCTTTCAGAAGAGTTTGGTGACGAGTTCAGATCCCTGCTGCTGTTATCTGGATTTATACTCATCCTAAGCATGCTGCCCGTTTATACTGAAGTGGCTTCTCTCCCTCTGACAGCACAGATCTTTTTGTGCCTCCTTCCCGATGCCTTAGACTACAGTGCCCAAGTGACCGTGAGAAAGGGACCATGGAAATTCACTCAGCCACAGCTGTACGCCAGGACTTTGTGAAATGGAGCACTAGGGACAAACTGCAGGAGATATTCTTGGTTTAGCAACCCACCTCGGTCTTTCTTTTCTGCAGAAAGCATTAGTGCAGCTTCTCTGTGAAAATGGCATGTATACTTGTGAGAAGCACGTGCAGAGGAGATCCCATGATATGTGCCCTTTCCTTGTCTCTGGAGTGGCATGACTGGAACTAACTTAGTAGGCTGGATCCTAGTAAGATGTCTGTGGCAGACAGGAACTATCATTTACCCTTTTTCTCTGTGGTATTGAGCTCAAAGGGGCCAGCTGAGGCCAGAATATGCTGCTGCAGCATTAGTAAGTAATACAAAACTGTCGACACCTGCCAAGACAGTAGGCATGGCAGTCCCTGATTTTGTGGGACTTGGAAAAAAAAATCATCTTTATAAGGAAAATACATGTCTAAATTCACAAGAAATGTTGTTCCCACTGTTGCAGGAAGTGGCTGTTATCACCAGTGTGTTCAAACAGCAAAGCTGAACAGAGTCTTCATCAAAATTTGAACAGAATGTTTCTTGACAATTTGGAAAACAACGTTTTTTTCCTTGGCTCTATCTACTCTTATTTTCTTAGATAGATACAGGTGTCCCATTGCTCAGCAGTGTTCATTTATTTGTCAACAGTACCTAAGCTGCTGAATTAAATTCCTACTCAAAGTACAGGGAAAGAAATACTTAATAATGATCAATGCTTGTTTCAGTCACAGAATCATTTAGGTTGAAAAAGACCATTAGTCCAACTGTTAATGTAGCACAGCCCAGTCCACTGTCCCTAAGCACCACATCTACACATCTTCTACATACCTGCAGGGGTGGTGACGCAGCCTCTCCCCTGGGCAGCCTGTTCAAAAGCTTAACAACCCTTTCAGTGAAGAAATTTATAGATTTGCCTTGGTAATCTGCTTGCCCATGATGCTACTGACTCAAGGTCTCAAGGCCAGCCCTGGCCTTAGCTGAGGGCAAAGCTTCCTTGCCCGTGAGAGGCTAAACAGAGTCAGACTTCCTCCTGTTTCAGTTATTCAAGGTAAAAGTTGTACGTGTCATCTTTTGTACATGAGTAAAAAGGCTACTGTTTGTTTTTGCACCTACTACAGGGATCTTATGGATGCTTTGCTTGCCATCCTCCACCCTAATGAGTCATGTGGGAAGCCACTTAGGA
Source organism: Chloroceryle aenea (assembly GCA_013399075.1). Lineage (NCBI taxonomy): Eukaryota > Metazoa > Chordata > Aves > Coraciiformes > Cerylidae > Chloroceryle > Chloroceryle aenea. Next base: position 253,960 of record VWZY01011390.1, on the reverse strand, counting down.
GCAAACCAGGTGCTGACATTATCTGTTCTTGAATATCTCGTGTACAAATATAAACAGAAGGAGATTCTTCTTGAGTGGTGCTGGTGAGCAAATTAGCTTTGAACTGTCTGCCTATCTGGGAGAAAACACGATTGTTCCTTCCAGATATGTTTTGGAGGTATTGTTAAGGATGCACTTTGTGTGTGAACCTTATGCCATGTTCTATACCTAACACAGATATGGTTTTCCAGAAGCCTCTTCTTACAGGCAATGGGCTGCAGGCTATGTTGTCTCCCAAGTGCATTGCTTAATGCTAATCTTATGAAATGCACTGTTCACACATGCTTAACACAGCCCTGTGTGTAAGAAAAAAGAATATATATCACCCCTTGTAAACAGCAGCAAAAAACCCCTAACAACAAACCAGTTAATTTGTCATCTGCAGCCCCAGTGCAGTTCCAGTACAAGTCAGACAGAATGAAAATAACCCCAAAGTCCCAACCACCAGGGGATCTTGAGCTCAAGCCAAGTCTCCTTCCTGTGCCCGCCTTCATTGTGTGTGTTCAAGTATAAGACTGAGCATTGTTAAAAGACCTTCTGAGACACAAATATGTTGGGGTTTTAGTGTTTTTTTTTCAAAACCCAGCCATAGTATTGCAAAATGTCATTCTTCAGGGAGCTTGAGCCACCCTTCACGGCATTTTTTAAGGAAGGCCCTTTGATCCCATTTTGTAGAGCAGATAAGCAATTATTCCATGTTATTTGGCTTACGGTGCTGCACAGACCACGTATCTGTCCTGTATTTTGCAGCCATTCTAGGCAGCATATTCCAAACCAGAGCTTGCAGTACGAAATGCAGGAAGACAGAGTACAGTCATGCCATTTTTTGCAGTAACTGCCAATACTTTTAACAAAGGGCTTCCTCAAAAGAGACTCCAGACTTAGTCTGGGATAAACTTTCTGAGCAGAACGTCTGTGTTCCCAGGGAGAAGGAGAGGCTTGGGCAATGTGCTAATTTGTTTTCCCATTCAAATCAAAATGCTACCTCATAATTCAATCAAAGAGAGAAAAGGCACCACCCAGCAAATAACTTTTGCTGAAAACGTTTCTTGCTCTGCTTCTGGAAGCTGATGGAGTTTGTTGGTGCCAGAGTGAGGCTTGCCCAAGTCAAGGTGGCAATGAGAAAGACGTCAGGAAAAGAGAGGCAGCTTCTTCCCTGAGTGCAAACTGGCTTATTGCAAAAGGATAAATCAGTAGCCCTTCTGTTTTTCCCTGCGCTAAATCTCGTCTGGTGTAGACGAAGGGAATTCAGAGAGGTGAGCATCAGCAGTGCAGAGGAAGTTCCCCACTGTTTTTTGGGGCAAATTACAGCAGTATGTTCCATGTATCATGTAGCAATTCACATGGAGCTGAGCTCTTCCTCACAGCAGTATGTTTTCAACACAAGGAACCATTTTCAGTCTGTTTTATCACTCTCTTTTTTTCCCCTGAGCACACGTTCCCATAAGCGCCTACTTCTTTTATACGGGTACAAAATGGATACGAAGGTGAATTTTACCCCACTGAGTCAAAATGGTCTTATTATCCCTACTCATTAGTGAGGTGAGCCATTGTTAATGCTTACAGAAGCTTTCCAAGCTCAATTAAGTTGCACCACTGGAAAACAAATGTTTGCAATAGGGCAAACTTCTTCAGCTCGCATCCGGACGAAACCGCCAGCGAGTAAGTCGGCAGGCTGCCCATATTTAATTACATTATCCTCTGCCTGCAGTGTACCACAGGCCTCTGGAGACAATCCAGAGCCATATTTATCTTGTTTATATTTGCTTGTAATTTTTCAGGATTGATTGAAATTTAGGAAAATCATTATGTTTAAAGTGCCACAGCTTTGGAAATAGATGTAATAGACTCTGTGGCTTGGCGTTAAGGAGTTGCGCTTTGGTGACGTGGAAGAAGAGGTGGAAGAGGTTCCTGTCATTGACACCAACACAGATGCCATGTATTTTGTTTCCTTAATCATCAGGTCTTGGTTTTATGTGGCCTTCATGGATCTTGTCTGAAGTTTAGCTGATGTGAGAACAGGATCACATTAGATGTATGTAGGCTTGAGGGAAAGATGGATGGTGTGTGAATCCCAGGGGACCAGTAGACTAATGGGGACAATTCAAACTGGGGAGCAGGTGTTGTTACTGGCTCCAGCTATCTGTCCTTCTCAGTCTTGAGTTTCTCCTGAATCAGCCCAAGAACTGTTAACAGCACTGATTCCCAGTGACCACTGCATTCAGATCATGTGGGTGCCCTTGTGATGTAAACTAAAGGATTTTGGAAACTGGTTCCTAAGCTGCTGATCCTGTGTGGACAGGATGGAGCCAGCAGCTGGGGGTAGTAACCTGGACAGGCACTCCAGTCTGACTTGTCAGTGACAGCTGTAATAAAGGGGGGAAAGAGAAGGGAGAATTATTGTTTTGAATTGTAACTCAGCTGTAGTGCTCTGCAGTCTGCCTCCCAGTGAGCATTTACTGGTCCTTCATCACTGACTCAGCAGAGGGATTCAAGATGAGACTGTAATAGTTTTGAAATCTTTTTATTCTGAAAATGAGATCTGCAAAGGTAAAGCAACAGTGGCTCTGAATAAGTAGCTGTGCTTAACCTCTGGTTAATGGTGCCATTGTAACTTGACAGAAGTCATGTGCAGTAAGGAAAAGAGTTTCTGAAACAAAGTTTGCTAAAAAGGTTTCTAAGTTTGCAGCTGGAATTTGGCTCTGAACAGCTCTTAAAAATGAAGGTCTGTAATGATTCGAAAATAAAGTTTCCAAAGTTGTACATAATTTTGCTTATGGGTAGCCTGAGGGAGAGAAATTCAGGAATCCCTTTCTGGGTTTCTCAGATTACCTGAATTTCATCATATGTAATAAGAAAATAATTTAGTATTATATATAAAAGGTAGATTTCAACAGTTAGGACTTGCTATAACTTTATTATGCTACAACTTTAAAATTTTATTGCGTGCATGTGAGTAAAAATTCCATACTTGGGGCTTTTTTTTTAGACAAAGTATTTTGCTGTTGTTAGAAGTAAGTATTATAGTGCAGCATGTGATGCTTGCCAGGACCAGAATGTTCTATGTTGGTGCAAGAGAAACATGTAGACCAATCCATTCTCAGCCTTACTTGATGTTTGCCTGTAGGTTTGTTTTTATCTGGTTCTGTTACGGGTGGTGTTGTTGATGCACTGTCCCTCATGCACGGGGTCAGTTTGGCTGAATTCCATGGCAGGCTTCAGGAGGACTCTGAATGACACTTGGTCCGTGCACTGATCCACTGCAGGAAGACAGATTTTACTTCTTGAGCATTAACAAGTGTTCAATTGTAAGCAGTGCCCATGTGTCATGGACTTCAAAGAGATCCTGAGGTCAATCAGAACAGAGTTTAGTTAGAGTTAAGCAGAATGGCATGTCCCAATAACAGTTGCACTAAGCACCTGTTTTATTTACTTATTTATATGAATTAATCCCACCTCTTTGAGTAGAAGTAAATCCCAAACCAGACTGTTGGAATATGCATGTCCTTACCCTGGAAGGACTGAACTTGCAGACCTTGAACTATAGTGCTTCTGGAGCTTTCAGCCTCTGCCCGAGTACTACAGCAATGCTGGAGATACAGAGACAAGTGGGGGCATCTGCTGGCAAATGGGAAGGTGGAAAAAAAAACCCCAAAACCCCAAGAGTGAACTCACTTTGTTGAAAAGGTGAAAGGTGAATATGAACTATATTGCACAAATTACTCTAGTCCTCCATTATATCATTGGTTCTTGCTTCTGACTGGAGGTTTTCCAGCTGTTCTTCAGTACCTTGTGTATCATCTGTGATCTTACGCTGTTCACTGTTACCAACTGATAAAGCTTTCCAGATTTCAAAACAAATCTTTTGAAACCTTACTGCAGAGGAAGCTGACTGTCTAGAAAGGATTTGGGATCTTATTTTCGTTATCCAAAGGTCAGCAGGCAGAGGAAAGAAATTTCTACAGCTTTGAAGTAACTTTTGCAAATGCCCTTTTGTCCTTAGGGATACACGTGCATCTTAGATGTAGAAATACTCCAGCTGACTTGATATGAGCTAACTGGAAGCAGGACAGTGCATAGTGCAGGGAGACCACATCTGGTTCTGCAGGTCCTATTTTATCATAGTTTTGTCTACTGAGCCTGAGCTAATGATCATGGAGATCTCATGTGAGAAGAGTCTGGCTGTGGCTCGTGTCTGTCACAGCTGTAGTATGTGAAGGAGGATGCACATGTAGATCAGATTTAGCAAGCTATGGGTCCAGCTTGTTCACAGTATGCACTGTTAGGTCCAGAAACATCTGGTATGCTCCAGCAATGGCTCTGTGGCAACAGTACCTGTATCCAAATGGTGCTGGAGGAGCTGTGTTACTCTGAGGGTGCTGTAGATCTAGAAATCCCAGGCAAATCTCCAAAGTTCTCAAATTCTACCTTGAAACGATTTCATCCAGCAGAGCTAAACGTTTTGTCCTAATGTTTCCAGCCATGGTACATCTGGACCTGCAGTAACATGGTTGGGATTCAGGTTTGAATATAGCATGAGATAGGAAGTTGAGGTTGCCTTGTGTATGTTGGTCAGGTGTCTGCACTAAGCCCTGCTGCTTGAGAAACCCCATCCTAAGTTAGAGAGACCCTTTGAAAGCTCTTACCTGAAGCCCACAGTTGTTATACCGATGAAAATACTGGGGGCTGGATTTTGTTCTTTCTCTTAGGGTGCTATGTTTTCCCTCCTTTAATCTGCTATAGATTTGCAGCAAGGGACTGTTTGTATGCCCAGTTCTCCAGCTGGGATGAATAAAACAAACAGAGGTCAAGTGACTGCAAACAGTGCACCAGCCCTAGGGTTTTAGAATGAGCTTAATGGTTTTTAACTCCTTGCTGTAGCTGCTGCTTTAAACTGTTCCCATCAGGCTGGCTGTCAGGTCCACCAGGCTGCTGAGGACAACTGGCCTGTTTCTTGGTGGTGAAACCATCATAGTACAAACTGTCATAAGCCTGGGGAAAAGTGTTGGCTCTGGTGTCTGAACAAGTACCTTGCACAATTCTCCATATGCCTATCATACAAATTACAGTGATGTCAGCAGTCGGGGGAGACTGCCTGCCATTAGTCATCAAAAAAGCACAGCCTGTACGTGTGGTGAATGTATGACTGATCCTTGAAACTGAGGTGGTTAACTGAGAGGGACTGGGGCACAGATCCTGCCTGATAAGCTGTTCTTTGAAACCTCAGAACCTGCGATAGGAGGAAGAAGGCAGGACTAAAGCTCTGTGGATTAGAGTGCTAGACACTAGCACTAGAAGCTGATGTTGTCTGAATTATTGTTGGGAAAACAATTGCTCTGTATGTCACTCTGTCCCTTCTGCAGGAGCCTGGGGCTTTTTCCCATGCTCTCCCGAAGGGCTCACTACTCCCTCTTCTAGCCATGGTCATCCGAAGGGATAGGGGTGAACAAAAACTTCTTCCCCTTGCAATGCTACTTGTTCTGTATGTAGGGGGGCAACTCCTGACCTGCTCTTCACAGTGAGCTCCGCACTCCAGGGGGGGATGAGAAGCAGCTGTCTTCTTCCAGGTTGGCCAGCTACATGGGGAGACAGACAATCCTTTACCAGGATTAGGAACTGTGAGGCCTTGGAAGGGAAAATGCCCCTAGCAAGAGGGCCTTCTACATGCCTCTCACCAGAGGGTTGGGTCTAAGTGACACAGCCTTGTCCTTATCAACTTGTCTGTTCTAGTTTTCTGTGACTCAACAATAGAGTTTCCACTGTTTCCCTTGCAAGACTCAAAAGAAAGCAGGTCTTACAGACCAGATAACCCTTCCTTATTCATGTGGAATAATCCCACTAAGAACTCATTCATGGGTAAAGTAAAGAGAAGCTGTCCCTAAAACAGCTTTCTGCATATGTTTGAGCCAGTGGATTCCTGCATGTGCACTGTTGTGTTTGTGGAGCAGAACACACAGGCCAAGAGCAGCCTGAGGTATGTGATTGTAACTTCTCAGCAATAGGAGAAAAACACCCCCAATAAACAGCTCCCCCCCAGCTTTTTGGGTTCTGCTTGAATGTAGCAGTAGAGAAACAGGTTGTGGCATGAATTCTGTTTGCCCAAACAAGGAACAGCATCCCCCACACATAGCACAGCAGCCTCTAGTAGGTGTTTGCTGCATGAAACCATCAAGCCCTCTGTGCATGTATTAGGTGATAACAAATATCCAGCTGAAGGAAACAACTTTAACTCCTCTGTGGTTCACACTCTTTCCTTTTAGGAGTGGCGAGGTCTGTGACTCATTTTGAACCCTAAGCAAGAAAGAAGTTTTATACACTTGAATAAACACTTTGTTGAGTTTGGACTATCAGGTTGTGAATGCAGTAACAGTCCCAGGCTCTGGAGAAAGGCCCCTGAAGAACTCAAAGACAGGTGTCTTGTCAACTGATTGATACAGCAGTTCCAACTTCCCCTTTGGCAATCGGCACTTCCAAGGAGTCAAGTGCCGTGGCCTTGATAACAGAAGGGGGCTGCCTTTGGCACAGCTCCGTAGCTTTGAGCAAATGCTCTCTCCTAGTGCAAAGGAATGCCAGGTAGCTGATGTCAGAGACGAATCCGAAACCTGTTCCCGCTTGTATTGCAATCCTTCAGATAGGTTGGGGTTGCGCCGAGCGAGGCACGGTTTGCTAACTTGTCCAGTGGGACAGCTTCAGGGGGCTGTGTGCAGCAGTCAGATGAGGAGTGACATGCAGAACAATGAGGAACCCTGCAAGCCTCATCAGCCAGTCTCCCTTAATAACAGCTTGAAAGGATTAAATCTTTGGCTGGTTGCACCTTACATTCAACCAGCCCATGTGCTTGGAGACAGCACAGCGTGATAGTGACAGCTCAAATTAGTGTGCTTTTGGTGAAGCTCTTAAAATCATCAGAGTTAAAAGGAGATCCTAGGGTCAGATGTGACAGTATCCAAGAGTCTGTTAAGTTTCATCCTTGAGAAAGAGCAGAGACAGTTGTGCTAGCTGTTTGCGAGGAGAGCAAAATCACCTCAAGCCTTGTCTAGATAAAATGTGATTTCCAATACATCAATCAGTGTAGTCAGGATGGGATTTGGATCAGGATTTCTCAGGCATTTTTTAAATAAATAATATTGCAGCTTTTGGTTATTTCAAGGATCTGGGCAAGTAGTTAACTCCTTTAGGACTTTCTGAGCTGATGTCAGTTCTGGGCCATCAGATATAACATCAGACCAAAACTTTCATGCCCATGTGTTCTTGGACTTGATATATTAAAATAGAAAACGTGTCAGCCAGTTTGCTTGGGAATAATGGGATCGTGTCCCAGGCACAACCAGGCAGCTCATTTTGTCACGTTAAAAAAAGGTTTAACTTTTTGGACAATATCTTGGCTCTATTGTCAGTTGGAAACGCAAGGCTGTGTTGAATCCTTGGCAGTCATCCCTACCTGGTCAGCATGGAGAGACAAACCAAGGAAATATTCCACCAGCAAAGCTTCCTATGACAGTGAATTAGCACAGTGTGGGACCACATCTCCAGCAGCAGTTTGCTCTTGAGTTAGGAGTTCTCACTGGCTTGCAAAAATGATAAGGTTTAGCAAAATATTTCACCTCTGTCTTCATATGGATTTAAGGAGGAGTAGTTTAAGATTTAAGGAGTATTTTAAGAGGCTCACAGGAGTGACTTGTGGGCTACACAAAGGTCAAATGCACAACTGTATATGTGAACAATGGAAAATTTTGATTCCTGCAACAGCAGGACACTGTAATTCATGCATAATTTTCTCTGTTGCTACTAAATCCTTTGAATGAGACATTAGGGGCTTCATTCCTAGTCATGATAGAATTCCTCAAGGCACTAAGGCAGCTTTCCACAAATAACCAGAAGTGGTATGTGTCACTGTGAACTACCACAGAGCTGAACCTAACTTGTGAAATACTTTTAGAGGCCTCTATGTCCTGGCAAGTCGATTGCCATAAAACTTCCATGATGAAAAGGTGGTGAAGTTCAGCACTTGTTTCCTTTTTCTTTGGTAGAAAGCTGTGATAGAAGCTGAGCTATCCAAGGAATGCTTGTCTAGGTTTTGGCAGAGGGGCTTAATGAACTTTCCCAGTGAGTATCTGTGAGATTGCAGTGGTGCAGCAGTCAGAGGAGCATAGCATTAGCCCCACCAATTTTACATTTTTCCTTGGTAACTTAGTTTCTTAACAATCTCAGAATTTCTTGAAATTGCTCAGAAAATGTGACAGACAGACACAGCCTCCCACCCCCTCACCCCCACAGGGAAACATCGCTGAAGAATATCTGGAAAGCAGAATTTTCAGAATTCGTCACACAGTTATCGATGCAGCAGAAGTTCCAAAGTGGAGATGTCTGACTCCCCACAAAATGGTAGAGTCAACCCTGAGGAATAAGGTCACATTGTGGAAGTACACAGATAAATAGGATCCACTACAGATAAATATGACCTACTGAAAATGAGTGAGTGGCCTCTGTAAAGCAAAGGCTGATAGCTTTCTGTGAGAGTGTCAGTAAATAGGGGGGATCCAGTGGACATGTTATGCTAGGATTTTCCTTATGACATTCCCCACCAGAACGTTTTAAGGACATAAAATTACTGTGTGGTTAGAGAAAAGGTTTCTTCTCAAACTGAAAGCTGGTTCAGGGTTAGGAAGCTGAGAGTCACTCAGTGGCCACTTTTCACTATGGAGAAAAGTCAGTGGTAACATCCTTTGGGATCACTACTGGGACCAGTTTGATTCTGAACCTTCACCAGTGACAGAACAGGGAGTAAAGAGTGAAATCTATAATCTTTGGATAAGCAGTTTTGAGAGATAAAATGCTACAGCAGGGGTGGAAAACATCCAAAGAACCTGATAAAACCAATGAACAAAAAGATGGTGCATGCAGTTCACCTTAGGGAAATGTGAGGTAACTCCTCTAGGAAAAAGTGATCGTAACCAGGCTGACCCTGCTGGACTCTGACCTGTAAGTCATCACTTTCATGAAATAAATCGTGAAGTCATTATCAGTGATTCCCTGGAATTCTTGGCTTAATGTGCTAAAGCAGGTAAAAGTCAGCAGGAATGATATTGTGAAGGAGACTGAAGATGCGTTTTGCTCCTGTATAAAACTGGTGTGTCCACATCTTGATTGCTGGGCACAGTTCTGGTCTCTTCATCAGAAGCTGCCTGCAGTGGAGTCAGAGGATGCCCAGAAAAGGATAGCTATAATGACTGAGGCAAGAGAGCAATTATCTTACAAGGACTGGTTAGAAATGCTGAGACTCTTCTAGTTTGGAAATGAAAAGACTTGAAGGGAGATAGGACTGAGGTCTGTATCACATGAAGGTGATGGGTAAACTAAACTATGAACTGTTACTCAGCAAATCCTACAATACTAGAGTTAGGAAGCACTTTGTGCAACTGCTAGGAGAACATTTAAAAGATATAAAGTAATCCTTGATAAGGCAGGTAATGAATTTTTGGACTTTCTTACCCAGGATATTTTGGAGGCACAGTGTCAGCAGATTCAAACAATTATTAGATTCACAGACAAGAAGTCTATAAACACATGTTAAAAGGAACAGACAAGGATACACCCTCTAGTACTAACACCACTGCAGTTCCTGAAGGGAGGTAAGAAGGAAAGGGATTACAGAAAGTGGTTAGCATTACCTGCTAACCCTAAATAGAATCATAGAATCATAGAATAGGCTGGGTTGGAAGGGACCTCAGAGATCATCAAGTCCAACCCTTATCAATTAGCATCACCTAATGTCCTATGATGTCCTTGCCAATATTTCTATGCTTGAGTTAGGCCTTATTTCATAATTAGGTCTAATTTCATAACAACTTTTCCCTCAGCAGTGACTACGTGACTATTGGTATTGGAGCACTTATGATTACCACACATTGCTTGACAACATTTGACTTATAACTTGGTCCAACTGATGTAACACGTTTCTTTGTGAGGCTTGCTCTGCTATGGACATGTAGTAAGTCTCCTCATTTTCTTGCTGAAGAAAAGAAGAGTAATTGTTGCCTTTGAATCAGCAGACTTCTGTGTTTTCCCTGGTTCTTTTTCTGACTAGAAATGGCTCTGAGTGTCTTAATAAATAAAGACTATCCCAGATATGCACCCCCACCCAGCCTCAGCAGAGGCTTGGGCAATTGATCTTGGCTGATGATACTGATGTGGCTGAGTTCCCAAAGTTCCAGATAGTTTCTCAATGACAACCATGGGACAAAATGTGCTTGTAGAAGTCTCTAAAATATCAATTTCCTTTATACATAATTGCATTCATCCAGTGCAAAAGGCCTTTTCCTGGGTATCTGTAAAGTAAATTGCACTGAGGAAGAGAGAGAAAAATCTCCCCCCATCTCCCTCTCATCTTGCCCTCTCCAGAGGAGGCAATTTCTCCACAAGCTGCTGAAGTTTCATCATTCAGATATGAGATGTAGTCTGATAGGCGACCCATGTGGCAATAGCCTTGCTAACCTGCTAATTTTGCTTGTGAAGTTGAAGTCTGTGGCCAGTGACTAGTGATGAAGTAGGCAAGAAATGTGCCTTCAGTGAGACTCCTGTATTTCTCCATGTGAGGCAGAGCAAGAACTGTGAGCAATGTTATGATGACAAATGTCTTGGTCCCACAGAACTACAAAGGGAAGAGTCTGTTTCTGGTTGGGATTGTCTATCTAGCTGGCTCCAAGATGATATAAAAGTCATGCATAGGAATCCCATGATACGGCTTGAATTCCTCAGTCTGTCCCAGAGTTGTCATCTCAAATTGCAGGAGGGCACAGTCATTTGTGTGCCACCGTGGCTGAGCTTTTATTGCAAGTGCTTGCTGGTTGAAGACTCTTTTCACCTCTCAGAGGTTCCAGAAGTCTTGCTGCTTGTCCTTATTCCTCAGCAGGATCCAGTCTTGATGATCAGGAATTAGATGGCATGTTTATGGAAAAGATTGCCTAGACTTGGAGCAGCCAGCAGACGTAACTTTTTCATTGTCAGTACCATGAGTTACAGCAGTGAATGAATGGCCATCCTGCATTCCCCTGGCTGTTGCTGGATGAAGAAAGAGGGGAATGAACAGGATATAATATCCCTGTGTTTTTCCCTTTTGTATAAACAAGAAACAGAACACCTCATATAGATAGGCATTAATGCCATATAAAACTGAGGTGCTCTTACACTGTATACAAAGCATCTATCTTCACCTGAGGGGAATGTGGGAAGACCATGCACCAAAGAATTGATTATTGCTTCTTTGAAACCAGAGCAATTCAAGTGTGAGCCTGCTTGAAATGCCTGTTGGAAACCTTTTTCTGACTAGAAACATTAGGAGATAATTTGTCACATTGATCTTTGCCATCAAGAGCCAAAGGAGGGAGATTTTAACCTCTCACCTTCCAAAAGGAAGCCCAAAGGAGAGGAGGCAACTGCAGGTTCAGCACTTCCATGAACAAAAGAGGGACCTACCACGGGCTTCTGTCATTTTCTTTCAACCATGGAACAGGGATGGAGCAAAAGCAGGAAAAGCTCTGCATGTAGCTGTGAGGTGAAGTGGGTTGGTTGCTGCCTAGCACAGGACAACAATCTAGCAAATATATGGCCACCAATCTAGATTTCTTACAAGTAGTGAGAGAAGATTAAACAGAAGAAAAAGCTACTGTAAAATCACATGTGGTGTGCAACTATCACTTCTGGTATGAGTTTTTTATGGAAAAGCATAGGAGTGACTTAGGAATTATCTAGGCTGTCTAATCATCTCTCCACACCAAAAAGTTGGTGCACAGAAAAAGTGTGGGGGATGATGCCAACAGAGGAAAGAGAAGCAGAGAAAGCACACATTTTATTTATGCAGAACAAGTAGGCCCTCAAAGCTACAAAACAGGCTAATTGTTTTAATTTAATGGGAAATTGTGGGAGAAAATGCTTATTGAAGTAAATTGCCACTGGGAGAACAAATTTAGAAATTTCTTTACTTGCGAATTTGGCTGAGGCTGAAATACAGAGTTGGAGCCCAATTTGAAAATACCCATATATCTTGACCTGAAAGAAAAGTTACCAGACAATACCTAAAGCACCTGAAGGAAAGCCTTGGGGAAGCTTGTGTGCAGAAGGTTTGGGTTGTGTGGTTTTCAAACAGGATGCAACAGCCAGCTCTGGTCTGCACCTGACAGCCGTCAGGTGCTCTCCTCCCAGATACCCACTAAGTTGTTTCTTCAGCTTTTTTTTCCCTGATACATTTCCCAAGTGGGGAGAAAATTAGGTAGAGTGAAAGCCTCCGTTCCCCACATTCCTGCAAGATTGTTTTTTTAAAGGAAGATGTGGCAGGAAATTTCCCAGTAGCTTACTAATGATTTTTATCCAAGGTCTAGTGGTGTTTGTTTATTTTAAGCGGTATTACTTTCATCTGGTTAAAGGATGTAATAAAACCCCTTAAAATTATTCTAGAGGCATCTACCTTGATTAGCTCTTGGCAAGTAGGACTGCTCATTGTCACCCACCACAACCCCCCCGCCCCCCAGCCATACCCCCCATAAGCAGTACAATATTTGATCATTAAAGCCACAAGAAATCTCTCACGTTACTCAAATAAGAAGGTACTTTCCATTTTAGTTTACCTCAGGCAAATTAAACAGGCCCCCTTGAAACAGTGACAAGAAGAGTTATAGGAGCTTAGCACCAGACACCAATTACGATTTGAGAATTGAATGCCATAATTAACAAGACATATACTTTAATCTAAAGCAATTCAAATATGTGCCTGGATAAAGAAAAAAGGTAAGGGTAAACTCTGTAATTATAATAAATCGGCGTACTGAGGAAGTGTGTACCTTTGAGGTATAGTCTTTTATTCTGCAATTAACTTCCAAGTGTTTTGATAAATACCACCCCCTTTCACACACACAGGCAAAAACTTCCTCCCATTTTCATTTTCCTCAGCCCTCTGAATGAGTATTTATTTCCACAGACACTTTTCCTCCTGTCTGTGGCTGGTAGGTAGCTGCTCATGGCAGTATTCCCTCTAGCTATGGGCTTCTCCCAGATGGCCCATACTGGCCCAGCTCTGCCTCCAGGAAGGGCAGCAGGAGCAGTATCTGTACATGCTGCTCAGTGCAGAGCTGGAGCAGTGCCCAGTGCTTTGGAAAATCTCATCCCAAACTTCACGAGCATAAAGGAAGCTTCAAAGAAATACAGTTTTTCACTAATATATGATAACATGTATTTGTACACTTAGCTTTGCATTGCTATCTGATAAATAAACCCATGCTCCTTCTATTTTTCCTGTAATATATTTAAAGAACAGTCTAATGCAGCCCTTCAAGAGCCTTATATATACAAACCTCTGCTTTTGCCACATTTCTGCCATCTGCAATAGACTTTTAGGATGTATTAATAATAAAATGTATTGAATTTCTCCATGCTCTTGCTAACAATGATAAGTGAGAATTGCTTTGCTTTTTAAGACAGAGCTGTAGCCTTTTCTAATGTAGAATATTATTTGCCAGAACCAGACAAGTGAAGGGGAAAGGAGTTAAAAGTGGAGCTTTGTGAGTATAAGATGAATGTGTCAAGGTTAAAGCATTCCTCTAATCCCAGAGTCAGGAAGGAAAGCAGCAGCTAATAAAGTCCATCCATGCAGTTTTATTCGCTAGCATGTACTTTTCTAAAGGAAGGGGTACAGCCTGGAGACCAATTACAAATCACTTGTCTGATTCTTTTAATCCCTTTATTTCCATATCTGATCAAAATAACGATTTTTTTTTCCCTATGTCTGACTAAAGAAAAAATCCTCTATTTATGTGCAAAGCATTGTTTTCTGTTATTGATGTGCAACCTCATATTTTATTCTAAAGTTTTGTGGTTCCTCTAGCTATCAGTTTCTCGTGGCTATGCATAGGTCTAGATTTGTGTTTGTTCAGCATTGGCTTTTGATGGTTTAACATGGTTTGAAATAAATTGGGACCATAAAGATCAATTCTATTAGAGAGCCCCTGCTTTAGATTGTCCCCTTGGCCATACCCACTGGAACCAGTGCCTGGAAACTCGAAGGCCAAGTGTATGCACAGCAGCAACCAGATCTCATCCCTTAGTATTTTCTAGCTTTGCAAATATATATCTGTTTTCAAAATACCATAGTGTATTCTAAAAATCTGGGGAAGAACTGTGAGACAGCTACACCCAGAGTTTCAGCGGTGGTGAATACTTGCAGTGTTTAGAGTAAGAGCAGGGGAGAACTCTGCATTGCTGAGGATCCACCTTTGACAGCTCCTGTGTCTGGGAATAGTACGTGGGAGCAGTGTAGGGGAAGGCAAGGGAGGTTCTTCACCTGACCTAAAGGCATTTCAGCTATTGCTGGGTCATGGGGGAATGCAGTGAATGGTTCAGAAGCTTGAGTTAGTTTATTCAGCACTGTGACAAAGGGTAGAGAAGGTTAAAAAGAGAAAAAGACCCACAATTTAAAAAAGTTTGAGTGCCAAAGTCTGCAAAAGCCTCAGTGTATGTGTTAGTGTTGGGAAAAGATGGAGTGCTTAATTGAGCTTCTCACTCATTAAGGATATATAGCCTCATTAAGAATATATCATATTATTCTCTATTTCAGAAATATAATCTCTGCCTTTCATTGGTTCTTTGAGCATCTCTTCAAATCTGTTTTGTTCTACCCAAACCTAATTAATAGCCTGTATTATCCTCTCAGTAGTGCAGCATGAGTGAACATGACAGTTACTTCTGGCATTCAGTATGGTAGAACATGTATTTTAGTCTCTCAATCATTACGCTCCAGATGCAAGAAGTGTCCCACATCAATGAAATGTGCTTCAGCAGAAGTCTGCTGTGCAGGTGCTAACTCTGCAAGCTCTTTCTGCTCCTTATCACTCATTCCCTCCCTGTTGTTCTTTCACTCTGAGGCTGCGTGTCTAACGCCGCTACCCAGCAATGAGAATAAAGTGGGTGCCTGCGAGACAACAAACCCTGAAGTCTGACTGTTGTGATAAGATGAAGCTAAGATTGCACAACTCTTCCAGCAGAGAAGTCTCACTGCGAGTGAGATACTCTAAGCAAAGCTCAGAGGGTTTGATCCTGTCCTCAGATAGGGAGAGCCCCAGCGATGCGAGCACCTTATCAGATCAACCACCTGATTTGACAAGATTTGCAGAATGCTGTGCCCTTAAGCTAAGGCAGATGCTGAGCACTGGGTATGTGTTGCTCTCCCATTCAGTGACATTTCTTAATACCTTACACTGTCACTTCGAAACTGCCTGGTGTTAGAGGGACTCCCTGTAGTGCCACACCAGTCCCCACTGCTGACTGGGCTCTGTTGAGAATTCTCTATTACCTGAATGTTGTGAGTTAGTGAGGAAAAGCCAGAGGGGGCCTGTTTGGATGCCCAAGAAGAAATCCAGGGTGCAAAAAGGTTTGTACCCATCTTGCACTCAACTTGACCTGTTGATTGGTCATTTTCTTGTGTGCTTATGTTCCTCATGTGTGTTTAGAGAGGGCAGTAAAGTCTGCAGGAGAAAATGTGCATGTGGCTGGTTATATTTGAATTTATAGCCTGCTCTGCTGCTTGCTGGCATAAATCTGGTACGACTGTGGATGAAAGCTTCAAAAGCACGTGGTGGATCTGTAGCTTTTGGATGACATGTGCCTAAATCTGTGCAACTGGCTTGAGATTCTCAGTTTGCATCTTGAAGCATTTTCAAAAGTTGGAAGAGCTGGAGCTCCTGGTCACTCCTTTTGCTCTAGGTCATCTCTTGACAAAAGTTTCTAGGCACCCAAGCCACTTTGGAAAGCGGAGTGAGGATCTAAAGCCATTTAGATGGCTTCACTCCCTGTCAAGTACCCAGGCAACAAGGTGTGAGTGCTCGAGATCAGTCTGCACAAGGGGCAATAGCTCTCTGCAAACCCTTCCCATGTCACTGCATCCTCACTGCTGCTGCCTTTGCTCTCAAGCCTCTGGGTTGTGTCTCTGTGCTGCCCCATGTCAAGATGCTCTCCTAGCCCATCAGATCCATTCTGGGAGACCTAGTGAAAGGGCATTGGCACACTCGTGAGATTTGTGTCTGCATTTCAGAGGCTGCAATTCTAGAGGAGCAAAGATAAAAGCATCTACAAGTTGCAGGTTTTGGAATGAGATGTAGGCATATAAATCATTACATGGACTTGAAAAAATTCACTTTTCCTCTCAATTATTATAATTTCCAGCATATTTTTGAGTTTGGCATGATTTCTTTCCTTTGCGTGCATGAAATACTTACCCCATCTCTTCATGTATCTGGTTTGATGCTGCAAATAAAAGCAGGTTTGAGGGCAAACCCTGTAAAATATTGTCTGAGGATTTAAACTCTGACTGTAACATGTTGCTCGAAGGCTCTGGACAATATTGCTTGAACAAAGGAACTCTTTTAATCCCAAAGGGTTTGTTTACTGTAATGACTCTCAAACCCAATCAATATTTGTTTTATTAACCTGTTGGGTGGATTCAGTTTAAAGTCTCGCTGTAGTTTGTTTGAAGTGGTTTGTACTTGGAAGCTCTGTGAGAGGTAAACAATGCTGAGAGTCACAGCAACAGTGGCCTATTGTATTGAGCTATTCCCTTTTGTACAGGGACTGTTGACCACTTGTGTTGTTTTTGAGGATATCAGCATATGCTTCTTTCCTGACACAACCTCAAGCATTCAAAAATCCCAAAGGTTGGTAAATATTTATCAAGATGCTTTCAAAATATTTTTCTCACAAGTGTTTGCTGGCTCTGCCGTGCAGTTTTCTTCTCTTTTAATAGTTTGGTCCTGATGCACGGGGAGGTGAACAAGATCATTGTTCACCAACATCAAGAGCCATGCAGCTGCGCCCGGTTAGATGCGATCGTAGGATGACGTCCCGTCTTTGACATATGCAGCTTTTCTTTATTGGAAATTAATCAGCCTAAGAATCTATTTTCATTAGTTAGAACATTAATGTTTTGCCTCTTTATGTTTTGCATTATTTAGAATCATCATGGGCTGAGTTGTTTGTTTACGTAATTAGCTCCAGATGCCTTCAACTACGTTCAACATATGGTTGCAACTACGCGGGGCTCCTGTCCCTTTCAGGAGCTGTGCTGGCCCTGAAGGCAAGCCTGGGACATCTCCTCTGGGCATCTTCATCAGCCCACTGTCTTCATCACCTTGAGTGGTGATGCAGCAGCCACTTTGAACTTAAGAGATACCTTTCCTCTTGAACAGGGATGAAAAAAGATACCTGTGCCTGCAATTGCCAGTGATAACAGTGCTCACCAGGGAGAGGTTCATGGGGAGGGCCAAACCATTCTGCAAAACCCTGGTATTGTCTTATGCAGGGGAGCAGCCTTCTCAAAAGTTGACTGTGGCCTCAATTCGTTATGATTTTCATACATCTGTAGTCCTGCCAGGCTTTCATGCTCAGAAATCCCAAGCTGCCCTCCAACATAATGTGAGGTTGATGGCAAGATCATGAGATTTTAAAAAAAAATAAAAATAAATCCGTTCTGGATTCTTTTCTTTGCCCTTTGATGTTCAAGCCCTTGGTGGTTCCCATTTCCAAGCTTTTGTCTGTGAATATGAATGCTAGAAACTTTGCTTTAAACGAAAGCTGAGAATAATCCAAACTTACATGATGCCTGGGACCTATGGCTTTGACCTTCCCCAGATTTGAATATTGCAGCATTTGAAATCCCTGGTTGTGGTCACTCTTTGGTTGTCTCCATCAGTGCTGCTGCAGGCATGCCTCATAAAGCAGCCATCCTGCTCCTCTGATCCTCCATCTGCTCCTCAGCTGATCATCAAGGGGATGAAGGCTACGTGCTCTGAGCCGGGGCGAGGAAGCACTGAGCGGAGGAATAAAGCAGCAGTGGGTTTGTAGCTCAGCAGGAAGGAAAACTGCAGACCTGCGTGCAGAAAATGTGTGAAAGGGAAATATTAGAAAGGGGGCAGGCAAAGGTTAAAGAGAAGGAACAGGCAACCTAGACGTGGTTAGGTGTAAGAGGGACCCGCTGTCTTCTTCAGCTTTTACTTTGTTCCTGGGAAGTGTCACTAAAGCAGCCTTGCTCTGGTACTGGTATTTTCTACTTCGTTATCAGAGTTTCCACACGTGCCTGTGGAGTGAACGATAGTGCCCGAGTGCTGGCAGCTCCTGAGCTACCCAAACGAGTTTAGACATTAAACAATTTGGGAGCACGGCTCCCCAGTGGATGCTTCAAAACAGTGAAGGGTACTTAAAGGTGTGTTAGTCAGGGGACATAAAATCCCCCTGTAGCTGTGGCTTCCTTCTGATTTTATATTCTGTTTCATGCTAATACCAACTGCGAGTGCCCCAGATTTGCAACACGTATGCCAGGGAGTTAGAAAGGGAAATGGGTATAGCCAGGAGAGCTGTGCCAGCCACCCTGTCAGTAGCGGAGAGCTGCTCTGTTATTTACCAATTTTATTCCCCAAACCCTCGGGGATTAGAGAAGAATTACCGCCCCTTTCCAGAGGATACCAACACTCAGGCAGATTAAAGACCTTGCTCAAGGTTGCACACAGAGTCTGTACTTAACCTGACAAATGAATTTAAGCTTCCTGAGTCCTAATCCAGAGCCCTTTCTAATACAGCAGAGATAACTAATCTGAGCTCTTGAACCGTACGGGGCGTGCGAGCACTTTCAGCAGGACTGGCAAGCGAAGGCAGCAGCACACTGCTGGCACGGGCTGGCCAGGACTGGCTCCCAGCCGTGGGACAGGGTGAGCTAGCACTGGGCTGGCCCTCTTTGCTCCCGAGTAGTAAGGTGGTGGGAAGTGCAGAGCTGTCATGGTCAGCCTCTGGAGTTTGCCCAGGGTCTCCCAGCTGATGCTGTGTTGAATGCCATCGCCTCAGCCAGGGCCCTGGGACACGGTTAGTGCCACAGCCACGTTCTCACCTCATATGGCAGGGAAGAGTAAGTGGGATACCCACAGAAAAGAGACGTAGGTCCAGGGGCCAGAAAGGAGCTGGGAGTGCATTTAAGTACAGACTCTTGTGTCTGGTAGCTCTGCCCCTGAGAGTTCAATATGCAGTTGGTAAACACAGAAAGTTTTGCAACACTGCTCTGAACCGTTTTTTTCCATCCTGTAATTAGCTTATGTATGAATGTTGGGCAGATTTACCCCATCTACAACTACAGTGAAGTTACAAAGTGTATGTATCTTCTCCTCCTCCTCCATGTGCTTCATCCTCAAGCTTCCAACCTGATCCTCTTTTGCCCCCCAGGGTTTAGTTTTCTGCACTGTTGCAGTAGCTTTGAAAGCTTGGCTGATAGACTGCTACAAATGTCTGCAGAGAAGCATCCTGCATATGCCCGATATGATTCACATTGTGCAAGTGAACCCACTCGAACAGCTTTAAGCAATTGGTAAATGCCCTCAGGCTCTGCCCCTTCCAGTGTCTGCCACCCCAGCGACTACAATAAAGCATACCAAGCATGATCTATGGTACACATCGGCCAGAAGATGTTGTCCTGGGCTGTGTTTTGCCGTCAGTCATGGGCCATCCCACATCTACTCACAGAGAACACCACAGTGGACTGTAGCATTAAATCCTGTCTCTGCAATTATACTGAATGCTATTCATTTTGGACAATGCACAAGAACAGTTTTTTGTTGTTCATTACCAAATCCTCTGAGGATTTGCCTTTTTTTTTTCTTTCCCTTTCTTCTGGTGATTGTTCTAAAACCCTTGAATCTTTAATTAGAATGAAAATTTGCTTTATTGCTCAAGAGTCTCAACAATATAGCAGTTTGGATGAAATGCTCACAGTCCAGACATCATCCATCCAGCTCAGCGTGCTCCCTTCTACACTCTTCTCACCCCACTGTTCTCCCATGTACTATTCATATATGTCCACTTTTCTTGCCCCCACATAAATAAATGACAGTCCCAAGTTTTCCACCCAGAGAAATGCCATACAGCCTCACCACATGTCCAGCTGCCTTCTCCATCTCTAGCTTACTCCTTTTTCTTTGCCATTGTTCTGTGTATTCTCTCTTCATACTCTGTCTAACCACTATTGCTCCTGGTGTCCTGACATTGAGGTCCCGACACTGGGACTACCACTGTGGGCAAAAGAGCACAGCACTTAGATCTCAGTGTCTGGGTTTTTCTCTGGACAGGAGCAGTAGGAAGAGCATCCCTTGAAGGCTGACTTGGTTTGGACTTTCAGAAAGAAATACTTTTCCAATGGACTTGAACCTAGTGTCATGAGCCTCTGTCTAAATTAGTGATTTAACAAAATAATGATCTTTACCAAAAAAAATAGAAAATATTTTCTTTTCAACCAAGTTCTTTCAATCCCTCTGTATCACTTCGTCACCAAGCCTTCAGAAGAGTTCTAAAGCAGGCAACAGTCCCTGAGTCCATGGGTCACTTACCTCCTCTCCCCTGACACATAAAGATTGCTCATTCATCAGATACGTTTTTTCCCTTTGAGTAAAAAGGCACAGGAAAAGTTGAAACAAAGATGACTTTATTCCTGTTTTCTGCTTCCTCAATATTTATTGTCCAGGACTTAAGTGGGAATAGTATTAAAAAAAAAAAAAAAGGAAGGAAAAAAGAAGTGTGATTGAGTACAAGCTCCTGTTTAAACAGGATACATTTCAGGCTGCCAAGAGGACTTTTACAGACCTAAATAAAAGGATCTTAACTGAAAAGGAAAAATGATTTAATATCTTGACACAGCCGTTTTTATTATTTATTTTTACAAGGGACTATTCATGTGTGTGCATGATTTCTTAGCCTTACATAAGTGGCATGCTTTTTTGCATCTGTAAATATGCAGGGTATCGTGCACAGAACATTGACTTTAGGGGTGATACCANGATCCTGGGCATCACTGGATGCGGGTGTTCACGAGTGTTTCCCCTCGGCTCTTGCTGCTGTCCCGCACAGACTGGGAAAACTGCCCAGCTTTCCCATCTGTGTAACACGTGCCGTGGCTGAGTAAGGTTAATAGAAGGCATAAATAATCCCTAAATAAAGGCAAATGACCAAGAAATCCTGAACTCAGATCTTCTGATAAAGTTTTGCTACTTAACATCTGAAATGCTGTCGGGTGTTGGTGTGGCTCTGCTGGCCCGGCCACCGCGCGGCTGTGCCTGCGTCCCGGGGGCGCTGTGCTGTGTGTGCCCTGGCCAGAGCAGAAGGTGTTTATTCAGAGTTAAA
>VWZY01011390.1:199527-232240 GCA_013399075.1 Chloroceryle aenea | reverse complement strand
AGTAACATGTGGCCGGTGGGAAGGGGAGATGAGGGAAACAGATTGGGGCAGGATGCTTCTGTGGCGGGGTAGCTCGGTCGCTGAAAGATGCAAGAGCGCTGCTGGTCTGGCTCGTGGCAGGGTAGGACATAGGTGCTAGGAATGCACCAAAGGGCTGTGACTCCAGAAGGAAAAGTGCTTTGAAGCAGAAACTATCTCAAAACTGAATCAGGGTTTCCCCTTATGTGAACTGAAGGGCAATAATACCTGAAATTCTTCGTAGAATACGACCTAGCTGATGGATTTCTGCTGGAGTTGCTTTTGATTTTCTTATTCTGGGCAGGGGGCATGACTACCCTGTCACCTCCAAGGGGATGTTTGATACGGGCCATGTGCCCAGCATCCCACAGTAGGAGAGCACAAAATTGTCCTGCTGATGTTCCACTGCAGGAAGCTGCTGGTTTCAAAGAAGAATTGTAGTCCCTGTGCATCTGCATAAGGCAAAGAGAACCTTCTGGCGAGCAAAAGTAGGAATGTATTTCCCCTAAATACAAGCAGTACTTGCTAATCAGCTAGTGCTGTGAATTTTCAGTTGTAGCTCAAAGAGACCTTCCTGGTGAACCATGTCAGCTCTTAATAAGATGAAGATGTCTTCTAATAGACTGGTCATAACTGGGTCCTGGGTTAAATATACTCACAGGCTCTCAGCATATGATTAAACACTTGTCAAAACCCACTGCCTTAAGCCTCACGTCTGCCACTTTTCTGTCCTGTGTCTCCTAAAGAAAGGAACAAGAACTCAGAATTTTCTTCTCGTAACGTACATAAAGTCTCATAAAATTTCAGTTTTCAGTCTCTGTTAATAGAAACAAGGGCTTAAGCTTAACCACTGAACAGATATGGTTGTGAACAAGTCAAACATCCCCAGACACAGCTTAGCTCTCACCTACTACCTGAGGCAGGCTCCACACTTGGTGCCTGCTGCGTTGGCAGTGACCATGCCTGGCAGCATCAGCTGCCACCTGAGATGCACACATTCATGTTTTGGAGGACACCAAGCACACAGGAGAAATTAATGTTGTTTGATCTTCCTTCTCCTACTGGATTAGGTCTCGGGTAGCTCTCGGATTTGTGTCCTGGTTTAATGGGACAGCCCAGCAGGCAATGCTGCCTTCAGTACAGTCTTGTGTTAGAGAGCCAGGCAAATAATCCTTTGCTAGACTATGGAGTAAGCAGCCTCTTGATTTCACTGAGGGTTCTCAGATGCTTAGGGACCTTGCCTAATTCAGGCCCACAGACGTTCTCAGCTTCCTGATCTGTTATTTCTTTGTAAATTCAGGAGTAGTTTGGGGAGTTGTAAGTTGTCATCCAGAATTTCTACCAAATCACATCTACCCTGGATTACTGATCTGTGTTTTTGCAGATCTGGCTGAGGGTGAAATTTGCATCCGAGCAGCTGCCAAACAGGGCATCTGTCAAGAAATTTACATACTGTTATATTTCTGTAGTTCTGCACTCTATGTAAATAATATTTGCCTCCTGGCATCTTCCGCACAGAACTGATTTCCTCCCTGTGGTTTCTTGCCAGAATCTTGGCCATTTCAATAATTGAGACTCACACAGAGACCTCAGAAATGTTAATACTCAAAAGCACTAAAATCACAGAACACTGCATGATTATGACTATTCTAAGAACTGTATTAAGAATCAAATGCGCCATATCTAGAGAAACATCACATTTCCTTGCCCCAGTTTGGTGCCCCTTTGTAATACAACAGATGGAAACTGGAACAACTCCTGCTTAGTTGATATTTGCACGCTGGAGGAAGATGGAGCTCCTTGGCTGGTACAATTATTCCAGCTCCTTTTCATCCAGCCCCAAAATAAGGTGATCAAGGGATGCATGGGAGTGGTGAGAAGGTAGGCTCATCACCAGTTTCACCAGTCCATATGTGATGCTGAATATCCCATAACCCCCAGCCAGCTAGACTAGTGCTCCTATAGCTTACTTCAGGAAATAGCAGCAACCTGAGAGTCAGGAATTTATAACCAGCTCCCTAAGGGTCTCTTTAATCTTGATCCAGGAGGGAATGCATCTCCAGCCTTTATCAGCAGGATCTTCCCAGGCAGGATCTGATCCTTGTCTCTGCCAGTGCTGTATCAGTGAAATCACATGTACATCTAGGCAACTAAATAAAACAGGGCCAGGGAGCAAGCTGGACCACAGATTGCCTTTGCTGCCTAATTACTAGCACACTCCTGACACGAGCCAAGGAAAAGTGTACGTGAGGACTATTTCCAACTGTAAGTCCCGGGAACACCGCATCGTTTGGCTCCTTCCAGCTTCTGTTGTTTGCTTACCTCCATCCACAACACTGTTCTCCCAGGCTTTGCACCTTTGGGAGGCCCCCTCATGCCTACCTGCCCCGGGGCATGCGGGGTATAACCTCAGCACCTTGCTATGAAATCGGGTAAGCTGCAACACATTATTGCACACACTTGGAATTGGAATAAACACATGAAAAATAGTAATTATGTATTAGGCTGCAGGGCATCTGTGGAGCCTACAAAAGGCTCTGGCAAGTGCCTACACCGTGTGGTTAGGTCATAAAAGGTCCCTGGCCCTGTTTTATTAGCTTTATAGGCAAAGGTGCTGGCACCAAAGATGGTGTTACTATGTTTAGTATGCTCCAGACAATGTAAAATTTCAATGAGCTGTGTAATCCACTAAAAAAAACATTAATCCAGCACCACGTCCCAAAACAAGCAGGAGTGTTGTGCAATATCCATGCCTCTCTTCTTTTGCACAATATTTCATCTTCTCTCCCAGGTTAGTTACTCTGGTAGAAGCCCGTTCCATTTTCAAAGGAAAAGATATTTTATTACTTAAATGCATAAATCACAATATTATCTCCCTATCTTGATGAACTGTGTTTTCTAATGAACACATGCATGTCCGTGTTAATTGACACTCATTGAAGGGAATTTGGTCCTCGTATTTTTGAAGCTGAACTGAAAGGCATTCATAATTCATTCTCATTATCAATTTAGCTTTGCAGGAAAGAAGTCTGAGAGATAGGAGCTTCTTTGCCTTTTTTTTTCATGCCTTTTTGGGAAAGACACTATTTATATGCGATATGCAGTGAGATACAGGGAGTAAGTATTAGGAGAGTGATCAAATACCTAGGCAAACTTGAACTGCTTTGAATTATAGCACTGCAAACCCAAACCAAACCCTCTGACTCTTAGAGAAGCTTCTTTGGTTTTAGAGGGGTAGTTTTTTCTTGGTTGTTAGAGTACAGACCAGAGGGTGATGAGAAATCCCCCCGTGTTGCCATATCCTCGCCACATCTGTCTGAAAGGGAGGATTTATTTGCTTAAAACCCTCCTGCTGAAACTTAGCTGGTTTGGGTCAGTGCAGCAGAGGGATAGGGAGGCTTCTCTCCAACCTGTTGTGCCCATTTGTGTGTTTGTCGAGCAGGGTAAAGGCATAACAAAAAAAGCAGGGGATAGGAGATGGAAGCAGGTCCTCTGTTCACTCCATGAGATCTGTGTCCACATCCCACCAAACACGAGTGAGATGGTGAGTGGATCCCACCTCATCTGGAAGGCTGGGAGGGGCAACAAGTTGCACAGCCACAGGGGCAATCGCCAGAGGTTTTGGGCAGGATCTCTTTTTGTTTTCCAAGTCTTTAAAAAGAGGCTGATGGCAGAAAGATTTTTATGATGGTCTTCCTCCTTCCCACTTCAAGGTAGTCCTAGCCTGTTGAACTATGAGGGGTGGCAGATGCTGCTGCTCCTTGTGAGGCCTCCCAGGGCACAGGAGTTTCACTGGGATTCTCTGGATAAGGGGTAAGAAACGTGCTGCCTTGCTGTTACAGGATTAGTTTTTTTTGCAGCAGCTGTTTGTGGTAGCTTCACATAAACCAGGGAAAAACTGGCCCTCTATTTTTATAACCCCCCTGCTTGATCAGATCACACTGGCAGAATCACTTCAGTCTTTTCTTTCTGTTAATTGCTTTATTTCTTCAAAAGGGATTTTTATTTTTTTTTTCCATGGTTCTACTGTGTTTTCTATGTATCTTGTGGAGCAAAAAGAAATCAATTCTCTGAACAAGTCCCTCCCTTCAAGAGCTCTTTCCTTGTTTAAGTGGGCTCCAGTGTATTAAGAATTGAGCTGGATGCCGTGAAGTTAACAACATTTCCAGTCATCTTCCTTGGGTGTTACTCTACATTAGCTGGGCTTAGGGAGTTGCCATGGAGGTGTATTTGCCACCAGATGAGTCAGAATTATTTAAATATGTCTGTCTGGATCAGAAAGCTTTATTCCAAATTATGAAAGCTGTGCAAGCCTTCATCTTTGAACAGCCCCTGCCCCTGCAGCTCCTTTCCTGCCGCTTTGTTCTCAAAGCACTTTCCCCTTTCAGGTCCTTTCCTGCTCTAGAGCCTTTGCAGAGGTGTCTTCTCTGCTTCCTCTGACTGGAATTGAAGGCAATGAGCCTTTCCACCACAGACTTGGGGAAAACTGTTGAATTCGGTGGAAATCTTTGCTTCCATTGGCTTCACTAGGTGTTTTACTATCTACCTCACCCCACCTGCCCCCTTCAAGGGAATTAGAAGTAGTTTCAGGGTTTCTCCCATCTGAATCCCCTGTAAATGTAGAATGACTGAGATGTGCCTGCTCCTCCTGTGCTTCTGGCCTGTCCAATTTCTAGATGACTTTGTTCTTCAGAACTAGGGTCTCTTCATCTAAGGAAATACAAAAAATAGATTGAAAGAGCAGTTTAGGGAAAAATTCCTTTTGCTGGGCACTGCATCCATAGTTTCCTTAAAAGTATGCCAAATAAATCACAAGCCCGAGTGGAAGAAAAAAATATTAATAGAGGGGTGATTTTATGTGCTGAGAAGCCTCTTTCTTCTTCCCAAGGGCTGTGAGCTGGAACGCATTTGAAATTCTTCCGTAGCTTGCTGACAGCAGAACTAAGTGCTCAGACCCACCACCAACAGAGCCCCATGCTGTTGTGGGCTTGCAATTGCAGCAGCTCCCTTTTGTCTTAGGTGGGCTTTCCTCTGCCTCCAGAAGCGTTACATCTCCCCGAGCATCGAAGTGTGTAGTGAACAATTGTTACCTAGTTTCTTTTTATCTCCTCCACATCCCCTGCACTCTCATGCCATTAGAAGGGATATGAGCAGCTACCCCTTTGCACACACCCACACTGGTTCATCCCTGTAGCCAGCAGTTGAATTGCCAATGTCTGTAGAGACGCACGTACCGGTATGAAGACCAAAACTGTAAACAGATGTCAAGCATAATTATGATCTACATGTGTGTGTATCTTCATCTGTGCAGACAAAAAAAACAGCTTCAGAAATGTTTTGTTTGTGGTCTTAATCCAAATTCACTTCACCAGCCTTGAGTTTTTGCAGAGCCACTTATCTCTAATTCCACATTACCCCAAAACAGGGATTTCCCATGTTACTTTCTACAATGCCAGAAGCACTGCTCAGATGGAAATAGGTCTGATGCAGACCTATGGAACAGCATGACCTGGAATTGCTTGCTTTTGGCTGTGGACAACCTTCCTTTACCTTTCTCCTAAAGTCTAGAAGAAAGCAAAATCACGAAGAGTCTCATGCTACAGCATGAGAACTCTGTGGTACTGAAGACACAGAAGGGCAGAGGCTCAGATGATGTCACTGTTTCCAAAGCTTTTCTTTAAGGCTTTGTTAAATTAACCTCTTTTCCCAAATACACAACATCTGAAATTGCAAGCAAGATAGCAGCAGCAGCAGTACCTGGTCAGACAAGGTGCACACTCAACTCTATTTCATTGTCAGATTTTGATGTAATATTTCTTCCTGTTAACTTCTGCACAAGAGAAAGCTGAATGTGATTCTTAATTTTCATTCTCAGCAAACGGATGGGGTAAGGTTTGATAAGAATGTGTCTACCAAGCTTTCTTCAGAGACTGTCCTAAGCATGTGCACCTCGTCTACCTCCTGCAGTTTATGTTATTGGTGACACAAGCTCATTTCTGCCTTAACCATGATGTCAAAATTGGTATAAAGCAGGTTCTTAACTCTATTTTTGGGTCACACTGGTCTGTACTCAGGGGGGCTGACTCTTCCTGCTGGTGCAGAGGCAGGTGTACAAGCACAAGACAGGTCAGAAATTAGTGATAAGCTGTTGTCATTAATATGCAGAGACAGGAGGACTGAACTATCTGTGGATGTCTGCTAATTTTTCACTGTGCTTTTTGTTGAGAAACTGTTTCATACTAAGAAGATTCTTTGCTCTCACAAAGCCCCACTTCTATCACAAAGTTTCGTACCACCAGAAAACATCATGAAATTTAAAGGAACCGAGTGACAAAGTTGTCACTCAAAGAATCTAGGAAGACACCACATCAACGTGCTCAGTCCACAATTATTCCCATTTGCAGCAAAGTCAACTAAACAGTTAATTGTTCAGCAAGTAGTTAATAGTCCACCAAATGTCTTCCTTCCCTGGGAGCAGAGCACTCACTGTGCCACCTTTAGCAGTTCCCTTAAATGTGATCTCACCCCAGTGTATGAGTTCAAAGCACAAATAAGGAGAGAGGCAAACGAGGTATTCATCTTTCACCATATCCCAACAGGCCTGGAACATTTGGTCTCGTGACACTTGCAGCCTATGTGCTCCTGGGGGCTGGGATCCCCTGGTTGTTTGGAAATGGAGCTGACCCATTTGTCCTTCTTAGCCAGGATGTGACCGACTGGCAGCTTGTAGAGTCTTGGCAGTTATTGCAGAGAGCAGGTCTCCTCTAGCAGGGTTTCCATGAGGATGTGGAATGCCACAGCCTGAAGTGTTTGCCTCCACGTTGGTCTTTCTGTTGATGTCCTTCAGAAATGGCTTCCTGCATGCAGTGTATCCTCCATATTTTCTGGAAGCTTGGAGAAAAGCAAGCACAGAAAATTTAGCAACTGCCTCCCCAGATAAACATAGATTTATCACTTTCATAGATGTGAGGTCAAAAATCAACATTAACTGGTACTTATATTGCTTTTAATTTACTATATTCACCCTGACTTTTGCTTGCTGCTGCTGACTACATGAGGATGTTGTATTTTCTATTGCTTTTTATTGGGCACAGGAAAGGGACACAAGCTTCTGAGCTGAAAACATTGAAACACATTTAGTGGAGAAACAGGTTAACTGAAGACCTCACTTCCACCCAAAAAGGCTGTGTCACCAAAATTATTGTAAAATTGAACAGAATCAGCTTTCTAGTTTGCTCTTCACATCAGAAACTTTAGAGGTATTTAAGCTACAGAAGTTCAGGCACCTACCTGAGCTGTCTAACTGAGGAAACTTGGCTCCCTCTGTAGACAGAGAAAGAGAATCATCACCAGAGAGAAGTTCCAGCCCAAGAGATCAAAATTGGCTTCTTATTTTCTGTAAAGAATCAGACATCCCACGCCATAAATACACATTTCAGGTTCTTGTGATTTGCTGATGTGTTTGTGCATCTTCCACTTAATTTCTCACTCCCTGAAAAAATCTTTACAAAAAGTATTCAGAGAAACTTGCATGTAGGATTTGTCATGTGTACCAAGATCAGGTCATGTATAAAGCTTTCAGAATTAGGATTAATTCTTCAGACTTTTTTAGAAGAGCCAACACTGGTCTCTGAGCCCTATAGCTGATGTCATAGCCAATTAATGCAAAACCCCCACAAAGTCAGCTCATCCATGCTATTTTATCTCTATGAATGGGATTTCTGGTAATGGTTTCACGCACCATTCTCTAGCTTTTTTCCACCTCTTGTGCTGATTTGGCATATAAACATCAGCTTTCTTACAGTACACACAAGAAATTTTGAATATTGATGAGGTTTTCTGCTTTAAATGTAAAGGGCTTTGTGCCACATGAAAGTCTGCTTTCCCCCTCTATCTCTAACATGCTCCTTTACATGGAAGTTAAATTACTTTTTTCTTAAGTGATGAATGTGACCAAAAGGTTTGAGACCCTATAAATCAAGCAAGGTTGCTTTTAAGTTGTCATCTACCTTTTGCACTGTGAGTTAGGGAAAAACCATTCTATTTTCTCCCATGACCATGTAGATACATCTGGTAGGACTGGAAACATGTAATGATGAAGTGTAACACCTGTCTACCTTGCTCTGGGGCCAAGCACAAATCTTCTCAGTTTGCTCCTACGTTAGTGAGGTGTGGGAATTACTCATCCACTGAGTAATTGGCATCGCTCTCAGGAGGTTCTTCTTACCCTGAGACACACACACACATGGTCTTTTAAACTGCTAGAGTTTATTTAGAGATTAGAAGATATTTTTACTATAGCATTTGATGAGAAATGGGAACAAACATTCTCAAAATATCTTTGGGAAATGTCAAGGTTTTGAAAACTTGTAAAAATGAGTTGGTTTTGGTTTTTTTTTCCCCCTGAAATTGTTTTCAGGTTTTCAATAAAAATAAAAACATAAATAAACAAAGCAGTATTTTTCATAAAAAGGGATCTGTCCCTGTCTAGCAAATGGTTTATTTTCTTTACTTACCAGTCTGACTTCATTTCAGGATGCTCACTTGAACAGATCACGACACTGCAGAGTGAGCCCTGCCATTCTCATCAGAGTTTTCTCTATGACATTACTGACTTCAGCATGGCCACTTGAGAGGATAAACTGCCTGAGGATGGCACACCCTTCTTCCAACACATGTTTTGTCCAATTCGTATCTTAAACCTATTCCTTTCAGTAATTTAAATCAGCCTCCCTGATTCATAAGTTTCTGGCCAAGTCCTGATAAATCTCCCTTTTATCCTATCAGAAATTTTGCTCTGCTCTAGGATTTTAAGATCATTATTCATGAAATGGAACTCGTGATATCAGTAAAATATGTTGTAGTGCTTTTGGAAGGTTTTGTTGTTTGGTTTTTTAACAGAGTTTATCATTTAAGAACCGAGTTTGCACATCTTCCAACGTATCTTAAACTTTGTTTTGTAAGGGGCTATAAACTCATAGAGAATAAAAAAAAAGGGGGCATCAGGAGCTAATATCAGTGGTGAGAAGGATAAAAGCAGAAACCCAGCAGCAAATATTCTGCCTGTTTGAGCCAGAGATTTGCAACTTTCCCCAGCTTGTGGGTAATATCACATTTCCCCCTCTTCTCTCCCCACCCTCCTACTGAGATCAAAAGACAATATTCCTGTCTCTTTGTAAGCACTGTGCCATCTGCACGGCTCCATTTGTAGAAGCAAAGTCCGACTCATCCCCTGTTTCCTCACTTAGATGTATGATACAGTCTGTACTGCCAGAGATCCGATGTGGTAGGAGCAGTTTTCTTATGTGTGAGCCTAACAAATTGAAACCTGCCCTCTGTGCTCAGCCCTAGTTGAAACAGCTTCCCCCAAAGTCAAGCAGAAAAGATCACAATCAGTGTTTTGAGGCAAAATATGAGCAGCACGTGCTTCCCCCCTGCTATTTTTTTTTAAATGCCACAACTCTAATGAACAAAAATGCTGTTTATTAAATATTTGTGGCCTGATGGAATTGTGTTCTCTCTTCCCATGCTGAGGAAAGAGGTAAGACACATAGGAGGGCACAAGAAACAATAGATGGTGGCCTCTCCATCACCATTCCAGCACATCTTACTGGTGGCCTGAACACCACTGCTTATTTTAGTGGGGCTAAAGCTTCCCATGAGTATTTCCAGCCCCATCAGTAAAGCTGAGAGAGGACAGAGGATGCCTCTCTCGAACAGTTATGGGCCAAATCAGCTGCAGGAAAGCATTCTGAAAAGGAAGTAAAAATTCTATTTGACAACCAGGTAGAGACATTTTCTGAGGTCTTGTCACCCTGCTCTGTTGGTGAATCCAGGTCATCTCTCCATGCTTTCCAATGCTGTGGTTCAGCATTTGCTTATACATAATCCCTTCCTGGTGTTATCATTTGAACTTTTGGAGGAATTCCCACTACCCTGCATGCTTTCAGGTCAGCCATTCTCTTTACCTCAGTGGTTTCTTGTCTTTTAGTTGTCTTAAATCAATGTAATTTCAAGAAAGTGTACAAACTGTCTGTACTTTCTTGCCCCTGTTCATAAAGCTCTTGAGAGTGCAGCATATTCATCTATTAAGAAAACTGCCATAAGGTTTTTAGAACAAAGACAAGGAAAAAAAACTATCTGAGGCATGGTATTTTGGGTTAGTTCTCTGCTTCAGATGGAGAGACCAGAGGTACCAGAGCCCTGCGAAGTAATGAATTTCTTGGTTGCTACTGCTGCACAGCACTTCATGTAAGACTCAGATTGCCTCTTTCCAAGTAGATGAGGATGTCTGACTGTGCAATGAAAATCTTGCAGCAGCCTCACCTTTACAGGCTACTATCAGGATGCACAGACTGATGGATAACCATCCAGGAGTGAGATAAACAAGCACTCACCTAAAATCCTCTCCCATAAAATTTCTCCTGCTTTACCTAGATGGAGCTGGAGATGCTCATGGAGCAATGCAGTAAGATAATTTATTAAACAGCACACTCCCTGCCTGCTGTGCAGTGGCCAGAGGCAGCGTGCTCTGCTGCAGTAGCCTCCCAAGGGGCACACTGAGGTGTAAGCCCTGCAGGACCCAGAGCTGGCCCCTTCCTTTGGAGCTGTGGTGCTGGACACCACCATCTGTGAAGAGGATGACTGCTGTCCCCATCCAACATTGCTCATGAGCCACCATGCAAACACACATGGTGAGATTTGATGGTTTTTTCAATGGTATTTTTTAAATGTGTGAACAAGGCTTCTGAGCCTTCGGGATGCACTGAGTTGTATTTTTGAGTGCACTTCAGATGGAACACTGAAATGTTTATTGCGCTTAAAGGAAACTCCTGTGTAATCCAACAGCTGGCTTTTTAAGAAACTGCCCCATATTGTTAGCCCAGCATCCCCTCTGTGGATGACTTTCTTGGTTTTTGATGTTTTACCTTCACTTAGTTCCACCAACATCAGCAGAGTCCTCGTTGTTTGCCCAGGGGAAGGCAGAACAGGACCCAGCCTGTTCTCCCCAGGAAGTGGAGCAGGGAGCCGGTGTACTGCAGCTCTGATTATTTCCCTGGCTCTGTATGCTTCCTGAGAGATCTGGAAAGAAAATCAGACACACAAGTTACTTAGCTGGAGGTGAGCTATGAAGTTTAAAAAAAAAAAAAGAAAAGAAAGAAAAGAAAAAAAGTTGTAGAAGGAAGGGAAGAAGATGGCTTTTGTAACAGACTGTAAAATGCTGCTACCTTTTGGGGTACATCTAGGTGTGTATTACAATCAGAAGAGGGATTTCTCTGCTCTGGGCTGGTCTAGTTGCTCTGAAAGGCAGTGTTCAACAGCTTTGGCTCAGTGAATGGGATCGTTTGGCTTTTGGGCAGGGTACAGGCAGAGCAGTTATAGGTCTGTCCCCATATACCCTTAAAACCTACCTCTGGTCATTCCGTTGTGACTACAGAGGGGCATTTTTGGGAGTGCAAGCCCCATAGCTCTCTTCTAGTCTTACTGATTTCTGGGTATGCATGTGAATAACAGCTGAAAGGGTTCAGTTCTCTTCCCATTAAAAATAAATTGCAAAAATTGTATTGATTTCAGTGCAGGAGGATTGGACCCTTAGCCTCCAAGAGGATATTTAATATATTCCGTTACTAGCATCTTAATGGGATACAGCTATACCATGCTACACACAGAGCTGCATATGATACAGCTCCCTCAGGCTGCTTGACAATATGCTCTCCACTTCAGAGGCTAGTACATAAATACAATTCACATGCTCTGTCTTTAGTCATGCCACAGTTTTGTCAACCACATCACGTTTTTCTGCCTCGGGCTGCGGTGTGTGCTGTTAACACGTGTCTCCGGACTCAGGTCAGTGAGCACAGGGACATTGCATTGCTTCTGCTTTCATGGGACTTGCCTGTCTTTTCTTGTCATGCAATTAGCTTGTCTCATTCCTCTTTTAGCTTTTTGTTTGCTTGTTTGTCTTGCTACACAACATATATAGACACGCCACCTTTTAGCTCAAGTGGGCACCAAAGAGGGGAAGAGTAGGTGGTGTCAGGGCATGGTCCAGAGGACTGAATTCTGCCAAGCCATGCTGATTTCCAGCTGCTGAAGATTTAGCCCAGGACAATTAGTCTCCTTAGCTTGGTGTTATTGCCCTGAATTGAAATGTAACAAAGCAAAATCCAGAAGGGCAAAATCCTTTTCTCTTAGAAGACTCTGAAGCTATATTAACATAAATACAATCTAATTTGTACAATTCATTCTACTTTATTTTTCAAGTACATGTAAAAAATGCTGAGATTTAGGAAAAAATTAATAGCTCTCCAGCATATGACTGTTCTGAGTGAGATCTACTCACTTTCTTACTCAAATTGCCACCAAATCTGCTCATCTCTCTCAAATTTTCCTCCAGAAGATTTTAAACCTGTGCTTCCTTAGAACTGATAGAAAATTATCATAGGTTGAAGTCCCAATTAACCTTTGAAGTCTTAAAAATTAACAAAGAAAAAATATTTGGCTGCATTCTCAGAAAAGTTATCCCCAGCCATGGAGCTGGTCAACAGCTTTCCACTTTTCCATGTGAAATGTTATGGAAAATGGAGGAGGAAGAACAAGCATCAGTATCTCTCTTGTGTTTAACGAAGACCCAACACACTGCAGCAGGGGAGGCTGGAGGGTGTATCAGGTCAGGGGGTCTTTGCTGCTCCATATCTCCACGGGCAAGATTCCTCCCAGGATGCCAGCAGAAGTCTGAGATTTCCTCCCTTCTCTCCTTGGCCTGATTTCACCACAGCCTAATGTATACAGCAATGAAATAGATGAAAGCTGACCAAGGGCATGCAGAAGGCAATACAGCTGTAACTGCAAATCCCTTTCCCTCCATTCCTGTTGACTGACCCTATCCCTTAGAAAAGCTTTTGTCTAAGAAAAACAAAATCAACATAAGGCTATGGCGATGCATAACGTGCTTTGTCTCCAGCAGCAGTAGTAGCTGGGTGAACAAAGAGGCTGCTCAGCTTCCTGTGTTTTCTGGATTCAGTGGAGGGTGCTTTACAACAACAGTCACTTCTTTCATCTCAGAAACACACCTTCATCAAGTGTAGTTAAATAGAAATCACAACCAGGTCTCTTTCTGATCTCATTTGTAAAAATTTAGTGGCATCACTCGTTTCTAAAACGTTTGTTTCCATCATTGTAAATCTTTTAAATAGAAAGGGAATGAGAAATGTTCCTCCAAAAGAGAGAAAGGGCTGATCTCTGAGAAGTTTCTTTCTCTATTGCACATCAAATCACAATATTAGAGACAAATCAGTCTTCAAAACATGGTTGCAGCTGAAAGGAGCCTAGTAGTAGGCATGCACTCAGCCAGATTCTGGCCTCCAAATATAGTTCATAAGGTACCACAGAGGTGCAGGTGATCACCACATCCCTCTCTACTTAATACCCCATTGTGTTTCTGCCTGGGGGGTTAGATGAACATTTGACTCATAAAAGGTGTTGATGTTGAAGTAGGTTCTGAGTGTACTGCTAGGACATGTGCTGCTCCTTTAGGGACAAGACATGTGATTCACAGGGAGGGAAACGGTGGCCAACAGAACTTCAAGCGACCACTCCTAAGCCCATCCTGGGCTTTTCTGCAGCTGCTAGCTGGTTTGGATGGCTGCATGGGGAGATCTGTCCATGCTGGGACATCCATCCCTTTTACCTGGGGGCTGCTGTACTGCCTTAGGCTGCTACAGCCTGAGCCCTGTGTCCCTGCCTTGCTCTACCACAGCATGGTTGGTTCTGGCCAGGCAACTGTACACTTGTCATCTTAAATTCCTTCGTTGGTGACATGCCTAACAAAGGCTTTTAGATTCCTTTGTTGTTACATTGTCTCCTCCCCCGTGCAAAGGGGGAAGATGCCGTGTGTGAATACTGGACAGTACAGTGGGTTTTGTTTATAAGCAATAGTACAGTCCACACTGTCCTGATTTCTTCTTGTGCACAGATAGCTCAGCATAAAGTGTAAGCCTCTCTTGCTGCTCTAGGCACTATGTGGTCTGACTACAGCCTTGCAGTACCACATCCCCCTCCCAGGGGACAGCTGACGTGCTGCAGTTGTTCCCACCCTGAAAGCTTTGGTTCTGGACGTGGCACACATAGACTTGCAAACACCAAGGGGAGAAAATCCCAAATCCTGTGCAGTAAACAAGATCTGGTTTGCAGAGGCTGGCTGGAGACGGCTCGGCTGAGGCGCTTCCTAGAGTCACAAATTCTCTTTGCTGCCTCTGTGCCTGCTTCCTGAAGGTCTGAAGTGTTTTTCATGCAGTCCAGATTAAGACAATAGGTCAGTCTAACTAAATACCCAAAGCAAAAGCCTGCTAAATGGTGTAGTTAATGCCAAGAGTTAACACTTCATACGTCAAAAATGTCATTTGCTTTGAGAACCTCAGATACAAACCCACAGAACAGCCTCTGCCAGGCAGGTCAGGTTTTAGGATCTTAATTATTGAAGTTCTCATGTAGACTAGGCATCATGGGTGAGAAAGATAAAAAGAGTCGTTTTCCTTTTGGTAGACAATGTTTATATTGGCATTTTTTTAATGATCAGATAGTTCTTGTGGAAACGTTGCACGCTCAGTTTGGTCCCATGAGTACAATATTCATAAAACCCAGCAAAAAAGAAACGTACCCTGGTATACCATAGACCTGCATAAGATGTGGCATTTCTTGTAAAACAGCAGGGTGGAGTAGGAAAAGCCTCAATACTCATTCTGAAAAGTGAGCACTCACTTGCTTGAGGTGCCCAGTTGCATCTAGTGGAATTTTTATCACAAACAGCTGCTCACTGGTGTGAGCACACGCTGCAGGATTTGGCCAGTTGGTATCAACTGAGCTTTAATAAAAATAAGGCCCAGGTATAATTTTTAATACATGCTGTGGGCACCATTTCTCATTATTTTATCTATGAACAATCAAAAAGAAACTCATCTAGAAATGAAGAGACGTGTCACATCACGACATGAGCACAGTGCTACATTTTGTGGCCCATGTTCAATGCAGCCCTCAAGTGATCTGTTCCAATAATGCAGATAACAGCTAGTAGGATGATTCACCCATCAAGCAATAACGAGCAGCCATTGCATCACCTTCTGTTGTTTATTGTACCCTGAGGCTTTTCAGAATACAGTTGCCTTGATAAAAAGATAAAAGAAAAGAACATAAAACTTGGGTGAAAGAAAATTCTTATTAAATTGAATCTACTTCTCGTCTCCTCTTTCTCTGTTCCCTTTAAAGTTATTATTAATAGGGCCAGACTGTTTGATAGTGAGCAAGCATTTGTAGGAGAACCATTAGTGGTGGAGCAACATCTCTGAATGTCTGCTTGAGTCAAAGAATAGATGAGACCAGAAGAATGCAGGACAGATTTGAGCACGGTCCAGACCAGGAGTAAGAAACTGGTGCATTAGGGGCCAAATGTGGAAGACTATTCCATCTACTTGGATTTTCCAGAGGTCAGTAAGAACAGTGCCAGCATAAGAGAGATGAGTAAAAGCTGAGTGATACCCCAGGCTTTGAAGGTGTAATAATGTTTATGTCTCACGCTCCTCTCAGAGTTCATAATGAGCATTAATTAAATACACCTTGGGGCTCTCTATGCAAGAGCAAAATACTCTTGCTTCCATTAAAGAGAGAGGAAACCAGTCCTTGTACGGGAGGGCTTGGAGCTTCTTCTGTCTTTGGGTCCTTTGAGTTGCCAACTGGACATGCAGGGCAATGCTGATCAGATTTAGCTGACGCTGAAGATTTTGCTGTGACATTGATCCTGTGGCTCGATTTTCAGGAGTGCTGACCAGCTCCAGCTCCCTGTATCTTCAGGCAGAGATGTCAATGCTCAGACATATGCCAATATTCTGTTTACCTTTAAGAACATCAGGCAGAGCAGTAATCCATTTAGTAGACAGTGAGTTCAAGAAGATGTTGAAGGTAGGGAGTGTACTTCATCTGTGTGAGGTAGGCACTGAGTGCTACTTTAGAAATAACTGTATCCGAATCATTACCCTCAGAGATCACCGATGTGGAGTCCTCTTTAGTCACCACAGAAACAATTCAACAACTTCAGTTAAGTAATTAAGCAAATACATTGTTCTGGGTGCAAAACGAGGTGCCAGAATGCCCCACTTGATGTATGTGACAAAGTATGAGTATGAGACAAAGAAATGATGACATAGTTTATTATCTGTGAGCCTAGTGCTGAAATGCAGAAACAAACCCCATGCATTATCACCATGGGGCCATTTGCCTAGATAAGGTCCTCTGATCAAATGATACTTCAGTTGCCTATCAGCTGTTTCAGTGCCCACAAGAACCTTGATAATGGTGAAAACTTGGAGGGTGGGGAGAGACTTGTATAGTAGCAAGTTATCATGGTTCATGTTTTCTTTTGCTGCTGCTGAACAGACTCTACACACGTCCAGAATCTGCTCATGAGCGTGCAAGAGGACTTCTGCTCTTTGTAGGTCATGCAGTGGCACTAGCAGTGCTCTCTGTGTAAGCTCACTGTTGGAGTCTAAGGCCATGACCAACACTAATCTCAGGGAAGGGTGAAGAAAGGAGAGAGTGATCTCGGGCTCTATTAAAGAACAAGATGGGAAAAGCACCACAGATAATTTTCTAGACCAAGCTCTCCATGGGCTGCCAGCCCTGCAGTACCAGGCAAGTGTTTACACGCAGATCCCCCACACCATGAGCCTTTGAGACTATTGTACCCATAACCCAAATCATCTGCACTTTGTGTGCAGGTTCCCTTCATCCTACCGTGTAGATCCAACAGCATAGGAGTGCTTGTGCTCGTAAGAATTTCATGCTAAAATATTCTTTCCTTTGTCTTCCTCCTGGAAACTTAGAGAGCTAAATCAGTCTTCCCTTTTCCTTAGATTAAACCCACTTTACAGAGCTCCTGCATTTCTGAAATACTTATGGTTTCTCCGAGTTTTCTGTGCTACACTTGAAGCAGAGTTTGGTTTATATTTTATGAGATTTTAGCTTTATTTTGTTTTAATTTAGCTTATGCTATAAAAATCTCACAATTTCACTTTGCCAGTGGCCTAAAGTAAGGGAAAAGTTATAAACTTTTGCCCCATGTCTAGGACAAGACTTCCCTCCCAGCAAAGTGACCGTCAGGAGGAAACTAGCCAGACAGTCTGAGTGACGACCTGGGGGGGGTGATGGAAGCCCCTCTGGGACAATGCTTTTTCCTGCTTCTGGAAGTCCCTCCTATTTCCACATTGGCTTCTGCATCCGGTACTTTACCAGGATTCTCTTTCACATCAAAGCATCTCTCCCCGGGCTACACATGTAGGGGCACAGCCTTAGTTTCTATGGGAAATAGTTTTATCCCAAAGGAAAGGGAAAGAAATGTTTGGTTTAAATATGCTTAACACTCCCCCTTCTGTACAAGGAGCTCTGTTGTTGCACTTTCTCTGGTCCCTTGGGATATCAACACGCTCTTTATTCAAGCTTATTTTCTTAGTTGAGGTGTTTAAAAGGGTCTGTGGGGGAATTGTGCTCTCATAGATTAAACAAACATCAGGCTGAATGCTTGCTAAATTAACTGCACCAAATTCTTTTTTTGCTGGTCTCACCCTTAGGATGAGTTGGTCCCAGTTCTACCAGTTAAAAGAACTCCATGATACAGACAACGTGGAGTTTGTGCTTCTATCCTAAAGTTATTAGAAGCACAGAAGGAGCCAACGTATGGGTGCATGATAAAGCTGCTGCTTATCTTAGTGAACAGACAGAAGGGATCCATGAATTTGTGTGGAAGTTGGAGTCGAGGAGGTTTCCTCAATAAAGAGCTCTAATCAGAGATGAGCTGCTGACTCTACATATTGCTGAGTATTTCATGTAACCTCCGTCAGCCCCCAGGAGGCAAAGAAATCTTTGTAAATGTGACTGCTCTTGAGTTGAGTCCCCCTGGAGTAAACAACCTACAAGGAAAAGTTGCAAGCTTCATGATAGCAGTTACCACAGCTTAAGGATGTTGATGTGATGAGGTTTGTAGATGATAAAGATGAATACAACAGAGGGGCTTTTGAGTGCACAACCCCTTTTTCAAGCTTAGTGAGAAGACAAGAGAGAGTTTCTGGTCTGACTGTGAGTGTGGGACCATTTAGAATTACACAAGTGCCTGCAGGTAGCTATGGGTGATACCAAGGAGGAAACAGCCAACGACTTCCATGGTGGGCAATTAAACCCAAACCTGGGCACTCTAACCACACACACTTCTCCTTAACCCAAATACTTACAAAACATATGTCATTTGGTAACCCAGTTACTCACTTTTTGAAGTCTCCTGAATTTGTTTGTTATTCTACTGCTGATGCCATTAGTTCCTCCCCATTTTTCCTCAGCTGGCATTTAATCTCTTTGGGTTGGTTGCTCATGCCTCAGGGTCACTGGGTTTTGTTTCCACACTAGGCTCTTTGATTCTGCCTCTATTCTGGGGCTGGTTAGTCTTTTGATTATTTGAAATGCTTTGAATGCTGACTTTAATTACACTGTCTTGTAAGAGTCTCTTCTACAAGGGTTGCTAACTGCCAGGTCCCTGCCTGCCTCCGTAGCCATGCTGCTAGGCAGAAAAAGCATGAAGGAGCCCATGGAAATGTTTTATAAAGGTAACAGCCACTGAAGTGTAAAACTGACCTAGCACCTTCAAGATGTGAGACTTTGCTTTGTTTCCTTTTTTTGGTGTGTTTCCTATATATTTATTGGTACTAGCAGGAGCTAAAATATTTACACCTACCATGGAAAAAATGCTGAATCTAGAAATAGATCTCTAATGTCTCAGTCAGAAGTGTGGCATTTTTCTTGGGGACAGATTGTCAGCCGTGGCCAAGCAGGGCCAGGCAGAACTGAGGATGTAGATGAATTGGAGGCTGTCCAGAAGAAAGCAACAGGAATGATAAAAGGTTTATAAAACAAGAGTGATGAGGAAATGTTGAAGAAACTGAGTTTGTTTAGTCTAGAGGAAAAAGACTATGGGGGAAAACGTATTGAGTTTTCCAGTATGTAAACAATTGCTTTAAAGAGGACAGCCATCACAGCTCTCCATGGCCACTGTGAGGAGGACAAAAATAAATAAAAGTAATTTGCAGCAGAAAATATTTAAGCTGCAGTTTGGGAACTTGGATTTTCTCTGGGTGTTGAGCCCTTTCACTGGCGGATCTGAGAACAGGTTCGACCAACACGTTACATGGAGGAGGTGGTTAGACCTGATCCTGGCTCATGGGAAGATGTGGGACAAGGTGATTGCAGGATGTTCTTTCCAAGCCTTACATCTGTATAAAATCATGAAGGAGGACTTTGAAGGGCAATGGTTTTGGCTGGGTAAACCTACAGTTGCATTTTC
Source organism: Chloroceryle aenea (assembly GCA_013399075.1). Taxonomy (NCBI): domain Eukaryota; kingdom Metazoa; phylum Chordata; class Aves; order Coraciiformes; family Cerylidae; genus Chloroceryle; species Chloroceryle aenea. The sequence continues at coordinate 212,844 of VWZY01011390.1, read as the reverse complement.
TAACTGGTCACTCCAGTCCCCTTATGCCACAGTAAGAACTGATGGCTTCTTTGGGGCATCTCTGCACTGAAGTGATAATTTGGGGAACAGCATTTTAAAGTCATACAGCTACTGTGTTTAACAGAAGCTCCTGTTCCTTCCTCCTTCTCCAGACTCTTAGCTTTCCACCACAAGGCAGAAAATCCTCTTGGGAAACATGCTTTGGTTTCCCTCTTGCAGGACTTAGAGGAGCGTCGTGGGAGGCTCCCACTGGTGAAAGAAATCCCCAATCTGCAATCACAACCAATCCCAGTTTTACCAGCAGGGAAAATGGCTCATGGTGGGATAACACAGCTGCATATTCTAGGAGCCCCTACACCTTAGGCCAATTGTTCTGGGTCCTCACTGCCACCTTGAGGAAGTTTTTCAATGAACAGTCACCTGATGTGACACTTGGGCTCCTCAGTGTGCACCAACCACCCCTGCGTGGTCTGATTTGCAGTCCTGTTTGTGACAGCAGAAGGAGTGTGGTGTTTTCTGTGCATATATAACAGCAAGATTACATGTGAGCTGGGGAAAGGTGCCTTCTGGCCCGACCAGATGGTTGGTCAAGGACAAAGCAAAGGAGCAGCTGAAAACCTAAATATTTTAGTAAGGTTTTAAAAATGATTAGAAAATGGCAAAGCTAATATGTTTAGGCAATAGGGGATGTAAACAGGGAACCTTTAGAAGATGTTCTTCTGTGTTTACCTTAGAAGCATTTTCCAAGGAATGATAATTCATTTAAAATTAATTGGTAATGAATTTATTATTATCAACGTTGAGTTCAGTTGACAAGATGTAAAGTTAATAAATATGAGGCATTGTGTGCAAAACCCGAAGCACCTCCAGGTTCATTGCTGTGCCAGGTAGGTTGATCAAGAGCCAACGTTGCAGTATGAGGCATCAGGGGACCCCGTGCTGCCCGCCTGCCAGACATGACAAGAGTCCTGGAGGCAGAGCTGCCATCAGCAGAGGAGGCTTAACCAGGCAGCCTTGAGCAGGCCACAGGGAAGGGGTATACTTCTGAGATTAAATCCTGTCTGTGTCTTTAGAGAGACAACTTCTCTCCACAGCATCTTTCAGCATCCTCTTAATTAAAAAAAAAAGGGATTATTTTACTAATATAAATAAAGAGAAAATTACTTCTGCCAAAAAATGAACTTTCATGTTCAGCTGCTTGAAACTAACTTCCCAGAAGCCAGCTTTCTCTAGGAATAGTCTGTTAGCAGACAAAGGAAGGACTGCACAAGAAAAATAATCCCTTTGCTATGAAAGCCACCCCTTCTATCATGACCTTCTCCTCCAGCTTTTAATGCTCACTGACTTACCTCCAATCTCTTGGCATCTTTGTATTTTCCCACATGTCTATCAACCTCCTCTGAGGGTATTTTCCTTCTCGAAGCTAAACTTTGCACCACAACTCAAAGAAAGCAAACAGAAATGGCTTCAATCGCTCTCATAGCTGAAAAATTCATCATCATTTCTATAGCCGAAGGCAGACAAGCTGATTATTTACTGTCCCAACCAGTCTTCTCACCTCCCAGCACAACGTGCTGTTGAGCTGGCTGTGCTGATGAATCTGCAGAAGAATCTCCCCATCAGCTGGGACCCAAGTGGACTTGCATCACCAGTGGGTTTTCCAGCTTTGAACAGCAGGTTAGAGATAAGGCAGAGGAGCTCAGCCTCTGGGGAGTGGAAAGACACCAGTGTCTTGCTTCTCTCCCTGGTGAACCTTCTGGCCACCTTGATGCTGGCATTTGCAGAAGAGTGAGCTCTTCAGGGAAAGGTGGAGATTTTCTGACAGTTTTTAAATTTGTTTTTCTTGAAGTGCAGCCCATGCAATCTTTGTACATAGGATATTATGGAAAAGAATGACCAGTAGAAGAATTCTGGCTGATGCACTCAGCTCTCTGTCCAAAAACTATTCCCTTAGTGGTGGCTCTGCCTTTCTGTGTATTTGCTTGTTTGCTTTCTCCGGAAAGGTGCCCAGCTGTGGTGCCTGTTGTGAGAGATTTGGGGGATTAGGTCTCACTCGAACTCTACCCCACCTTATGTTGCTGTTGGATCCCACTGGAAACTCTTCTACATGCACATCCTGTTTCTTACCCTTTCGAAGCAACTCTTCCCCTCTCCCTCTTATCTATCTTCCAAGGGCCTTTCACAATCTGCCTTTAAACTGAGTTCAGATCCAGCATTTGTGACTTCTGTACAACATAACATGTTCTGGACCAAAAAGACCTTACCCTTGAAACCTCAACTTCTTTGAACTCCCCCATCCAAATTCACAACAGACTCTTCCACCCTGTTCTTCTCTTTGAGCAGACTCTGGCTTTGTGTTCTCAGCTGAAGCAGACTGGCTACATCTCTTAGTCAATACAGAGGAAGATAAACCTGAATACAGAGTCTGTACTGAGGTAGAACTGTGAGTTACCTCAGGCACTGTCTGCTGTCCTGGGGGGGAACAGGGAGAACAGGCAGAAAGCTACAGTATGTAACAGCTCACTTGATCCCTAGCAAGCTTTAATTACTGTAGCTGATTAAAAAGACCTGAGCTTTTCATGATGGCTCACTGTGAGTGGTGGGGATCTAACCAAAGGTGGCATGGTCAGGGCTGATAGATCAGGCACGACGTGGTGATGGTACAGAGAGGGTAATGTTGCCATCAGCACTGGAGCTGCAGGTGGCAGAACTAAGAGCAGCAGCAGATCTGAGGCAGCAGTGATGGGAAGGGCCCTGGCAGGGCAGGGGATGAAGCTGTGGGAGCAAGCTGGGAGATGGATCCCTGCTTGGCAGGCAGAAAAAGGTAGACTTGTGTACTGTTACAAGTGTGTTTACATCACACCGTTGCTTTGCCCAGTGAGCGTTGTGGAAAGGACCATGCTATTTGTAGCACTTGGAATCGGTTTGTGCTTTTGTGTTCTGCATCATAAAGCAACCCAGCATATATATATAAGGGCTAGCCTTCTACCAAAGAGAGCCTAACTCGTGCCAGGGCCACGCCACAGAGGTGCTTGTGGATTCAAGCAAAAGGGAGGGTCTCCAGCATAGTATTTAGGTCTAGACTTCAGTCCATTTGGATGCTGCTCAAAGCTTTGCCTTGCTTTTACTCCACCTTGGCTTCTCCCACCCTGGCTGTGCACCAGTAACTTGACATCCCAGCTCTTCCCTCAGTCAGGCTTTGGCTTCCTCTCCCAGCCTCGTCTCAACACTTTGTTCTCCCTGCCCTGAGCGCAGCAGTCTCCCTGCCAAGGCCAAAGGCTACTACTGCCCAAGTTCCCACCTTCTTGTGAGGGGCAGTGCCATCCCCTCCCAGCACCCAGCTGGGGTACTTGGCTTTCACAGCCAGAGCTGAAGCCAGCAGAGTTTACCAGCTGTGAGCAGAACCTCTAGGTAGCTGAAGTCTGCTACTATTGCTGGCAGAAAAATTATACTGACACATGCACAGGGAAGTTGCTACCTCACCAAGAGAATATAGTGCTGTTTCCCAGGGCCACTATGAGCTAATAGACTGCAGTCATGAAGCAATGCTGGGGTTTTTCCCTTGTGCAGGCACAGGACTAAAGATCTTTCCCTTGTAGGAAACCCCTAACTTCCCCTCTTCCTCTGCTTTCACTCTCCCACTTATCCATCCAGAACAAAATGATGTTTTGTTGATCAAGTAAATGGTACAGAAGGATGCTAACATAGATCATCATAGAATACCAGGTTGGAAGAGACCTCAGGGATCATCTAGTCCAACATCTGGGTGTTGGCAGCATGTCTCCCAGATGGCCAGCACTCTTCCTTCCTCCTTTTTCAAGATAAAAGGGTCCAATCTAAAGCCAGTTAAAAGAATAGTAGAGAATTGATCTGAACACAACAAAGTGAATAGATCAACAGTTACATTTTCATCCTCTACTGCCCTCTATTGAGGATGGATCCATCTGCAGAAGAAAAGCTAAACTGCAGTTATTCACAACACAATTCATCTTAAAGTTTTATCCCCACGAAAATCATACCTGTTCTTAGCCCACACGTTCAGTTTAGAACACAATTTCACTTGCAAAGCTTGTCAGTGAGCTTTTTGATCTATTTCTTGCATGCATTACTTGCAGGTTCCATACATGAGAGCAAAATAGTCATGAATTATCCATCCAATCCCCTGGATATGCTTAGGAAGGACACGTTAAATTAATAACTCAACTGATAACCGACCTGTTATGATAACCCAGAAGAACCCATCTGGGACATGATGATGCCAGGTGGAAGCTGCCCTGTGGGTTCCACAAACAATGTGTTCCACAGAGAATATGGCAAAGGCCCTTGACTTCCAACCTGACCTAATCAGCTCTGATTTCAGTGGATGAAAGAGCAATTCGCCATCCCAGTCATGCTTGGAAACTAGAATGACAATGGATTTATCTAACAAAAAAAAAGAACTCAGAAGAAAATCTGCCTCTTGACTTTAAAAACATTCCCTGGCAATGCAATTCCTTGGCAATATGATTCCATCTTTGGCACTATCTGTGGAAAAAATGTAGAGGAACAGAACGAATTATAGTGATGCTAAGAGAGAAAAGATAAAAAAGATTATCACGTCCTGTAGTTTTCCACTTATCTGAAGATCTCTAAAGGCTTTACAAGTAGTTGTTTACAAAGTACTTATTTGCAAAGCAATTATGTGCAGGTAATTATCTCAAAAATCACAATGGACAAGCAAAGATTCAATGGTTTTGTTTTACAGACAGGGAAATGTAAGAAAAAACCAAAATCTAAGCTGTTTAGATCTGAGTTTTTTGAAGTGAAAGTGTCCCACTGTAACATCTTCATTGTGGAGTTTAAGGCTGAAAAATGATGCGTTCTAGATAAAGCTGTGAGGCTTTGAAAATGAATTTGCTACACAATGCCACCTCTTCTGGATGCTGATTCCAAACAATAGTAAGAGAAGGTGCACTTTTCTGGGCTTCCCTCATGGCCCCACTATTTTGCTAGGTGCCCACTGATGTTTCTAAGCGTCCCTCTGACAGCTGAACAGCGACAGGCCCTTCACTGCAAAATTCATTTTCCCTCCCTTGTATACAAAATAGTGTCATTTTTACAGGAGTTGGATTTTCCTGACTATCTTCTGCATCCCAGTTCTGTGAAATGACAGGTTTACATTCCAGCAACATTAGTCCTTCCTTACAAAACTGGGCTCTCTGGCTGGGGAGCTGGGATCTTTAAAAACAAAGCACTCTGTATGGCATTTCATAAAAGCAACAATCCATCCTTTGCCAAGCAAGGATTCTCTCCCACAGACCATCTATGTGGTTCCCATCTGCACGTTAATTGGAAACTGCTTGGGGTAAAAAAGCATTTCTACGTTTCAAATTGCAGCTGTTCCCATGCACTGGCAAGGTGCAGAGAGCTCTCTTCCCACAGCCCAGCCCTCCGAGGAGACACCACAAGCTGGCTGCAGAACTTGGGCACTGAAAGTCGGGGGCATTTGGGTGGTATCAGCTGGACCAAGGTGGAGCTGAGACTGGAAGGAGCCCTGTGACTGTTTTCTCTGGGTGAAGGACTACCTGCTGGGTGTGCTCGTGCCCTGGAGTCTTCAGCAGAGAGTCTCCTTCTCTCAGTGGCTGAAGGAACATGTATTTTTTATTGTTTCTGCCTGGTAAGCATCTTTAATGCCCTCAAAACTGATGCTGTTGACTTCCTTCGGGCATGTGAGCCGTGAAACACCGAGGAGAAACCTCAAAACACAGTTGAGCACCCTGAGCACACAAGCTAAGCTGAAATGCAGCAGAGCCTGAGCAGACAGGGGGTCTCTGTCTTACTTCAGGGTCTCTCTGTCTTACTCAGAGCCTCTCTGAAAACCGGGGGTTTGCCCATACAGAAAATTACAAGGTCCCTGAAGAAGAAGAATGATCGATAGCCAGGAGGTAGTCTTTCCTCTTCCTGGGAATGGCTTCTACTCCATCAGTTCATCACAACAGCTTTCTCCCTGTGCAAGGGCTGACAGCTCGGGTAACATTCACCCTTGAGGAGCACTCACAGCAAATCTAGGAAAGATTTTACTCATAAAAAGCCCGCTCTGGCATCGCCTCTCTTAGCAGCCAGGGAAAATGCCTAGCTGGATTCTAACTGGAAAGCTGCTTTGCAGAGTTGCTCTCTCTGCTGATCTCCCTCACAAACTCCTCCTTGGGACCTTTTAAGACAAAACCCCCCAAACATTTATAAAACATCAGAGCAAGTTTATCCATAGCATGAACAATCTTCTTTCCATGGGTATGATTTTATCAGTGGATCCAGACAGTGATCTACAGCTGAGTAAGCAGAAAGATTTTCACTCTGGTCTGAAGTAAAACCTCTGTATGGTCTGAAATCAGAGAAATTGGCTGACAGTCTACACCAAATGAAGAATATAAAAGGAGGAAAAGCCATATGGAATATTTGTCATTATGATTAAAATAGCAGGTTAATTGTAATTCAAGGTAAATGCAGGTTTTATGGAAGGGAGCGTGCAGAGCTAGATACTGTGCAGCAGTTTGCCATTGCTACAAGGGCTTTACCACAGGATAGCTAAAGCTCTGAGCTCTGTTTCAGCAGGGCTGGGAGCCTGTTAGTGCTCTCAAATGATGAAAGCAAGTGCAACTGAATAGCAAACAAAACAAGTTCAGACTTGATCAGTGATGATGAGAGAACTCCAAGTGGGTACTCTTGGGAGCAATGATCAAGAATTAAAGTCTTGATTTTTTTTAAGCTAACAAATGAAGCTTCTTTATTCCACTTAAATGGGAGAAGAAAAGCCCTATTAAAGAGAGCTAAGAGTAACACTAATCTGCAAGCCACATCCCTGTTGGCCCCAGTAGGAAAAAAAGAAAAGGAAAGGCTTCTAAAAATGTTTAACAAAACCCACACAAAATGAGAGGAGCAAGAGATAACTCAAAGCTGTGCAACTTTGTCTCTGTGGAGGAAGAAAAGTCTGTTTTCATACCAGAGGGAAGAAGCAGGAGCGTGGGGAGCAGCTCTCATCCCTTGCACTCCAACCTCCAGAGCTGACAGTCTGTGGGCTGACTGCAGAGGGGCTCTTGCCAGGTGTGTGAAGGTGGCCTGGGCTTGGGTTTTTGCATTTATTTTTTTGTTTTTGACTAAGGACTTGCTCGCCCCAGGCTCCCACCTTACCAGGATTACTTGCATTTCTGGCATGAATGATCCCAGCAGGTGGCTATGTTGGGGCAGCGTGCCCATTCCTGGGCAAGCCTCAATATTGGCCACTGGCCCTCTCTGCTGTCACGCTGGCAGCCTTTAATGTGTGCTTCTCTCTGTGTAAGTACTGCTCAGGCTCCCAATTTGGCCAGTTGTGAGATTATTGCACCATCTGTAAGCTGCACGCTCTCCTGAATTGCTGGCTGGATTCTTGGTTAAGGGGATCTTCCAGCAGTCCTGCTGTATCTCCTCCCATCTCCATGTGCTCTCGGTGGCACCGTTCTGCATGGCAGACTTGCCTCTAGCTGGCAGGGAAAGTGATAGCTGTGAAGATGTGTCAACATCACTGGATGCCAACATGTGGAGGAACCTGAATGCATGCCCAAGACTCCTCAGGAATGAAGATGAGGCTGCTAAACCTTGGGGCTGTTTCTGCACAGCCATGGTGTCCTGTGCTGACTAGATTAGCGACAGAGTAATGCTATAAGGACACCTTCAGAGTGTTGTGGACTAATCCCTCAGCAAGGGAGGAGAGAGAAAGCACAAGATGAGGCAGAAGATCCCCTGGCATAAGTCTAGCAGTAAGTTAGGGAGGAAGCACTGATGTGAGAATTGAGGTCAGAATAACCTCATTGTTCTAAGACATAGAAAAGACTGGGGAGCAGGGGGTGCTGTGTGCCAGGAAGAAGGATAAAACTTGGCCCTGTTGGAAAACTACACAAAACACAGTTACACCAGAGTCTTACATTACTGTTTTGGGTTTTTTTTTCCACATGGACCAAGCCCATTTATCAATTGGTAACCAAAACCACAATTACCTCCTCAGCTCGTGTCAATGTGTAAATGCTGGTGCTCAGGAAAAGCTCTCAGTGTGCAGATTAGAACCCTGAGCTCGTTTAACCTCAAGAAGAGAAGGCTCAAAGGGAATTTTACCAATCTGTACAAATAGTGAGTGAGGGGGAGTAAAGAACACAGAGGCAGAAATACCAGAAATACTGAAATAGAGGAAATTCAGTTTAAACAGAAGATAAAACTTACTCACTATGAAAGCAGTCAAATACTGGAACAGGTTGCTCAGAGAGGTTGTGGAGTCACCAGCAACAGAAAGGTTCAAAACCCAACTCAGCACAATCCTGGGCAAACTGCTTCAGCTGACCCTGCTTTGAGAAGAGGGGTTGGACTGGATGAGCTCCAGACATCTCTTCCAGACATTTTTCACCCAAAGTCATCATGGACTCAAACTGCAAACTCTTGAGAGCAGTACAGTTCTTAAACTACTTCTCACAAAGACGTGGGAGATGCCCCATGAAGATGCATCCTCTTACATAAAACTCTCAGATTCTCCAAGTCTCATACTTTTAGGTAAACATGTGCCCCTAAAAATACCAGCTATAAAGTCCTGACTCACAGCTAATGATTACATCAAACTGAGCAGTGATGACCTCAAGGCCAAAACTGGGCCATTTAAGTGAGTCTCAGAACTTGTAGCTGCTATGTGCAAAACTCATTACTCCAGACTTGTGACAGGGAATAATCCAGTCATTTATCCAGGTTATAATGGAGTTTTGACAGCAATTGCAATGAGCACATGATGAGGTCCTTTGGGTTGGGCTGTTTTTCAAAGAACCAAACCTGGTTCCTAATACTAGGAAGTATGCTCAAATTACATGGCTATATATTTTAAGTAGAAATTCCTTTTAATAACCTGGATTTAATGCATTTTACAATGTATTTATTATCTCACACTGTGATATTTTGTAACTTAGATTTTCAGCTAACGAGTAGCTCATCTAATGAAAATAATGATTTTTTCATGCTGTACTACATGGAAACTTAAAGTATTTCAATTAAACAAACCACCTCATTAGTGTGCCTTGATAATATAGTTGAGTTTTCTTTGATATGGTCAGAAATATCTAGCATGCTTTTGGGATGCAATCAAACTCTCCAATAAACTTGTTGCTAAAGACAGCTGCCTAGCACCATGTATTTCTTGAGCAGTCAAATGACCTAGTTTAGAAGTGTTTGAAGCCATTTTACACGTGGAAGGAGAACAAATTAACCTTGTTTAACAAGTAGTTTTCAATTTATGTTCCAGCGCTCTTCCACACTACTATCTCCAGTGCAGTAGCATGGGTTTATTTCATCCTTCTTGTTCCATGTCCTATATCCTTTGTGTTACAGCTTGGGGAAGTGCCTCTCACCTGCTGCACGGACCCTGGGAGGAGGCACAGGGCTGGTTATCTGAGGTCTGCTTCACTCTTTCATGCTCTACGAAGAACAAAAGGAAAATCTTGGCTGTTGTTGCTTTTCACTGTGATTTGTTTGGCCTGTTCCCTTGAAAGGCTTGGTCGAGTGAAAGTTGTAGAGACAGTGGAGAAATCTGCAGCAGAAACCCAGCTTTTGGTTGAGCCAAGACCAGACTGAGCTCATCTTTACTGCAGATCTCTGGCTGCAGCTAATTCTTGTTGGGATATGGGGTCAGACCTTTGGCTGTTACAAATCATCATAGCTCTGTTCAGGGAGCTGGTTTTTGTCAGATAAAAATCTGGATTCATATTCCCATCGTTTCTCTGAGAATGAACATTTCTGGATAATATTTTTTTTCCATAGGGTTAGTGGACATTAAAGCTACAGTGATGTGCTGCCTTTTAAACTCTCCCTTTGGTAAATTTGGTTCAGATCTGGCTCCCATCACAGGCAAAATGAGCAGCAGGAGTTCTCTCTGATCACTGAAATAATTAGCTGGAGCAGACCGTAGCGTTCAGGAGACCTTGACCTTCTGTATAGAGTCAGGTAAAGTAAAAGCAGACTCAGAGGCATTTCCTAGGTGCAGCTTGGTCCCTGTGCCAGGGTAACCTCTCCTTTCATGCTAGTCCCCAGTCAGCTCTTGAAAACAGAACTTTAGTGTGGTGTTTTAGCACGGTTAAAACCACACTGAACACCAACCAGCCAGCCGAGATCCTTACACACCAGACTCACCTGGTGAGCTGTAATACATTTGGGAAGCTCCATGGTATCTCACATCTGCTTTTCTTTCTCATTTCAGCAGCAAAACCAGAGTGGACCATGTTACTTTTGTTTGTAGTCGAGTTAATTTTTGAAGTCTTCTGTTCTCAGCTCAAAGATCAGATGCTTGTCTTTGCAAAGAAATATTTCCACCCAAAATGCAAGCTCCCATCCACCTGTGCCTGGTTGTTACAAACCCATAAATTCTAAGCTCAGTGTAAATTGGCAGTGTCCCTTTAATCAAAATTTAATGCTTGTCTGCAATCTCCTCAAAGCACTTAGAATCTAGAGGATTTAGAAGGGAGAGAATTATTAGCATCACCACCCTCCTCTGCTTCCCAGAGAGCAGGCAGTTTGACCCTGGGGTGTTACACAAGTGTGGGTTTTGAGTCGCCCTGTTTCAGGAGCAGCCTGGCAGACTTCTGCTCTTTTTGCTGCTCACAGGGAGGAGGGGGCAGAGCGATCTAAAAATCTGCTTGAGAACGAGCTGCAGCCAACACTGTTCCCCAGAAGTTCAGAGGAGTTCAGTAACAGTTCTTGCACGCTCTGTACAGACAGGTACTAAAATTCACATCTGAGTATGTCAGAAGTATTGCATTTGGCTGTCTCGACTTCTGTCACAGGCATATCTGCTAAGAGAGGAGGCAGCCAATTAGTCTGGGATGCTCATGAGAGCTCGGTTCCCGTTCAGTCATTCCGACTCCTGGCCTGTGAGAAGCCTGGCTTGCAGCTTGGCAGCTTGGAAAGCTGGCTCTGAGCCCCTCGGAAAATCTGGCCTTGAATCTGCAAACATGCAACTCAGAAACCCCCGTAAGGAGCAGACAGTCTGATCCCACGCATAAGCCAAGTTCATCACAGCTTCATGAAAAAATAACACCTTCTGGGGGTTTTTGCCATGCACAGCAAAGTACAGTGTTGCAGAAATATTTTGTAGGCAGCTTTTTGCACAATAACCTGCTGCTCTGTAGCTACCTAACATTGATCCAGGCATTTTCCTTCAGCACAGCAGCACATTTCATGTTGCTATCAAGCAGTGTGATATGCTTTACATTTTAATATGCCTCACTGTTTTCCTCTCAAACCACTTCCCTTTTCTTCCAAATTCCCTTCAGTCTGCTGTTCTATAGCATCAGTTCTCTGTTGCAAAACTTCATAAATGCAGATGGATATGGGTACCTCTAGGTCTTATTTTTTTCTGTTAAACACCAGTAAAAATGTATCTGGACAGATAGCTAGATATTTGAATGTACAGTTTAGGTTGTACCTTGCAAGGAATAGTTCTCTCTCTCTGCTTCTCTCCCTTTTGCATTTAAAGAGTGTAGTAACATGCTGGACTTTTACCTTTGGAGAATTAGGTTCAAATCTGACCGACTTTGTCAGAAAAATTGAGTTGCAGAAGTTCATTCTTATGATTGAAAGTGTTTGCCCAATCTTTCACATGTTGTAGCATGATCATTGCCATGTAGAGTGTGTCAGAGTTACAGCTGTTGAAATATGCTCCCAGCAGGGCACTACCTCGACAGCTCCTGGAGAGAAAACAAGTGTGAGGGGGAGGATACGCTGCATACAGCAGAGCCTGACAGGCTATAGGGCAGAAAACTTGGTTCAGTGAATGAGCAGCAGAGGTGCTCAAAGGTGAATAACCCTACCTTGTTTAAAGATGTACTTATCTACAGAGGAAACGCATCCAAGGGGATTGTTCCCTTCCTGTGCTCTTGAAGAGGGAAGGGATTTATGGAGAAGGAGGCACAGGGGGAGGGCAGGAGGCAGCTCCTTTCACAGACTTAGTGCCAAACTATGGATACACTTAACTGAAGGGGGAAGGGGGGGGATGCTTTATTCTGTCTTCATGTGATGAAAATAAAAAGTGATCAGGATAGATTTTTGTTATCCNTATTTGTTTTTCCATTGATCATTTTAAAACTGCGAGGCAGATCTTCAAGTAACAGAAATTGCCTAATTGTTCTGTAACATGTGAAGATATGACTCGCTGCTTCTCAAGCCATCATCTAAACATATAAAACATTTTCTGTGAAATTTGGTGCACACAATTCTGCCACCAATGAATTGAACTGGGTCTGTTTAGCTTGGAGAAGAGGAGTTTGAGGGGGTATCTTGTCAATGCTTATAAATATCTAAAGGGTGGGTGTCAGGAAGATGGGGCCAGGCTCTGCTCAGTGGTGTCCAGTGACAGGACAAGGGACAATGACCATAAACTGGAAAACAAGAGATTCAACCTCAACGTGAGGAAATGCTTCTGCACTGCGAGGGTAACAGAGGCCTGGACCAGGCTGCCCAGAGAGGTGATGGAATCTCCATCTCTGGAGACCTTCAGAAGCCACCTGGACTTGTTCCTGTGGGATCTACTCTGGGCAGTCCTGCTCTGGCAGAGGGTTGGACCAGGAGATCTTTAGGGGTCCCTTCCAAGCCCTGTCATTCTCTGATTCTGTGAATTGTGTGGCAGTGAGCTCAGTTTCAGCAATACAAATGTTATTGCAAACAAGAAGTGTAATAGTGAAAATCGTATCCTGAGTTGTTTTATCAACATCACACAGAGTATTTCTTCTTTAGAAAGTTTTAATAGCAATCACAACAGAAGACCAAAGATCTCTCACAGATTCTGGAGGGCCAGAAAAAATAGGTCTTGCTTCAGGCTTTTGTTCTAGGAGCCAGTCCAGTCTGCACATGCTGAGGGAAGTGATAAAGTAGCAATCCCTGGAGCAGAGGCCACAGGTCACACATCTTCTTTAACACCCTGTTGCAGCTGATCCTCCTTGCATAGCTAATTGCCAGCCGAGTAATCCAAAGGGTGACAGAAAACCTAGGCTAGCCTTGAGTGTTCCCATCAGTAAAACATCACAGAGAAATGTTCTGAGTGCTCCTGAAGTGCTCAGAAAAATAACCTAGGGAGATGTTTAAATGAATTATAGACCCCTTAGAGAACCTAAGCAGCAAAACCTTCCTGTACTTCTTCATGTATCTTTAAATCATGAACATAAATATATATATTTTTTTAAAGGTACACTGATGTATGGTTGACCTTTCATTATTCTTCACCTCTCCCCTCACCCTGGTATGGTCAACATTTGCCATGGTAAGTAGCCCTTCCTATTTTAA
>VWZY01011390.1:159170-183618 GCA_013399075.1 Chloroceryle aenea | reverse complement strand
GTCCAGAGAAGGGCAGTGAAGCTGGGGAAGGGTCTAGAGATCAAGTTGTATGTGGAGTGACTGAGGGAACTTGGGTTGTTTAGCGTGGAGAAAAGGAGGCTCAGGGGAGACCTGGCTCTCTCCAGCTGCCTGAAAGGAGGTTGTAGTGAGGTGGGGGCTGGTCTGTTCTCCCACATACCAACTGACAGGACAAGAGAAAATAGCCCCAACTTGTGCCAGGGCAGGTTTAGATGGGGCAACTGGGAAAAATTTGTTTCTCAAAAGGGTTGTCAAGCNTGGAAAAGGAGGTGGCAACACTGGCTGATAGCCAGCTGATTATGAGCCAGCAGTGTGCCCAGAAGGCAGCCAGCAGCACNAAGACATGTAGATGTGGCACTGGGGGACACAGTTTAGTGGTGCACTTGGCAATGTTAGGTTAATGGCTGGGCTTGATGATCTTAAAGGTCTCTTTCAAGCAGAATGAGTCTGACTTCAGTGCAAGTCAGTAAAAACATCACAAAAGAAGATGAAATTGCTTGTTTTCAGGGTTTGATGTAATAATGATAATTTAATTTGTCTTAGCATCCTCAGTACTTTGATCCAGTCTCATTTTATGAGGTTGCTAATTACAGCAATAGGACAAGGGTTTAGTGTCTGTGGGAAGCAGGAAACTCATGATCCAGGTGCAATATTCTTTCATCTCTGCTTCCTCACTCTCCACCTGAGCTTTGGATAAGGGCAGCCTGGCCGTGTGGGCTGAGAGTCGTGATGTGCAGCTCAGTGAGCTGGTCACAAAACCTGCTGCAGGCAAGAGCTGCCTTGGCTGTGTGCTGGAACCAGGAGATGTGCTTCAGGCACTGACGTAGTGCTTCGAGTGGGAGTTGTACCAGATGAGGATTCAGACACTGCTGCCTAAAAGTCAGGATGGAATTTAGACTTGGAAAGCTCAGCAGCCCAGGGGTGATGGTTCTGTGCCTTGATTCATCTGGGAAACCAGGTGAATCTTTGGACCAGATGTTTCTCCCAACTGAAGAGCCTGTGTGGTAGCCATTAGTGGACATTATAATGTATAAAATCACTGGTGTGCTTGACAGGTCTCCATGCACACTTACCAGTCCTGGAGATAAATTACACAGTCCAGCTTTGATGTAATTGCATAATGTCAGCTTCCCATACCTACTTGTTAGCAAGTCAGCCATCAAAGTTAATCATCTTGTGCCTTTATCCAGTTAAAACAGGTTGAGAAGATGATGGGGGTTGAAATGTAAATAGTTTCTTTAAAACTGATCCCTTTTTTCTGACTGACTTCATCATTTATTTTTTCTTCAGAGTAAATGGGCAATACATTATGGAAGGGCTTGCATCCAGCTTCCTCTTCACAATGGGTGGCCTAGGATTCATAATTCTGGATCGATCCAATGCCCCAAATATCCCCAAGCTGAATAGGTTCCTCTTGCTCTTTATTGGGTTTGTCAGCGTGCTCTTGAGCTTCTTCATGGCCAGAGTTTTCATGAGGATGAAATTACCGTAAGGTCTTGAATGTTTTTCTTCTCCTGTGTGGTTTGTGTGTGCTTATGTTAAATTTAAGAGGAACAGAAAATACAGGGAGGTGTGCTGAAGATCTGTAGTTTAGCTACAAGTTGCTGTTGTCAACACTTTTGGAACAAGCTACCTCGAGTGAGGTGGGATGCTCTTGGGGCCAGTCTCTGTAAAATTGTGCTGTGGTTAAAAAAAAGCTGAGAATTCCTGGTATGTCAGAAGATACCATCAGTGAGTCTGACTTGCAATGAATGTTTAGTTTTTGAACCTCTGCAATGTAGTTAAAAAAGTTGTTCTATAGCAGAGAGGTGGCAGCAGGTAGCTGGATAGGGATCTGCTCTGTATTTTCTTGCTTCACCTCTGCTGTGTATTTTCTGATGTCAGTGAGTACCCACGTGTCTTAACAGCTCCTTTTCCTTAAACTCATTAGAGAAACAGCTTCAGAGAAACAGAGGAGACCAGAGGTGTGTTGAATGCCAGAAAGTGTTAAGTTACAGTGAATTTTAACACTGGTAGTTTATGCAAAGGGTACAGCTCAAGAACCTTACATAGGCTTCAGATATTCCAAAGACCTGCTGAAGCTGGATGGAGAACGGGGTGATCTGTTTCCAGTGTTTGCTGAAGGGAATCAGCTGAGGAAGGAGCACGTAGTTCAGCTGCCCAGTCTGTACCTTGGACAGGGTTTATAGCTTTAACTAACCTTTACTGGCTGAGTTTTTGGCAGGCTGAATCTTTTGTTTGAAGACCATATACCTCTTGATTTTTGAGGAGTGCTGCCAGTGTTTGCTAACTTGTTCTCCAATTTATTTTTTTCTGTAGGGGCTACTTGATGGGTTAGTTCCTCTTGTGATGTATGGAAGCCTGAGCTGAATATACTCCTCTATGTGAAATGTTTAAGCAGCAGCAGCAAGAAACAAATTCCATAGTCATCATCAACAGCAGAGACCTGTCCACAAGAAACAACTAGGGAAAGAGTGCTTTCTCTGCAAACTAACCCTCAGTACCAGTGGCTGATTCATAGTTTTGAAGCAATGTTTTCTGTTTTAGAGCTTCTGAAAAGAGCCAGTTACCCAGCTGGGTGGCTTTCTTTTTTATTTGTAATACCCCAACTCAGTATGAAGTAGAGAACCTGTCTTTAGCTCTACCTGAAATGAATATTAGCCATTGGTTTGACAGTTTTTTCTTTCAGGTCTGTCCCCTCTTCCCTGTGTGGGACAATTATGTGTGGAGATGAAACACTTGAAATGTTTTTTTTCTGAGTTACAGTTAGAAAATTGGTAACTTTGGATGCTTTACAGTCAAAATGCAATGTGTCTGAAATGATTTCAAAGGCACCTTTTGCCTTGATGTTAATGGCTCTTGTGTGAGCAAATCCAGACGTGCACTGGGAAAAGCAAACTGGATGAATGTGCATTTCTTTTTGCAAAAAAAGTGTACAAAAGGAGCCAAATAAAACTTATTTTCTACAAAATTCTTTGAATTCTGTGTAGTTCCTGATGCTTTTTTCTTGTGTGCATGGCCTGTTGTACATCCAGGCTTGGGATGCCATACCATCCCATAACCACATCATTTCAGCTTTGTTTTCCACTGTTGGATAATGGTTTGGGTTTTGTTGGTTTGGGTTTTTTTAAATATCAGGGACAAGAAACGTTGTGTTTTCCATGAACTTGTACTGTCTCCAAACAACATACTGTTAGCAGCAGCCAGGAAAACTTACTTCTGAAGCTGCTGCTGGTTTTGTGCACCAGGTGAGTTTCCAACTTGTTTTGTCTTCATTTTAAAAGATTGAGTGTTACTGCCACATTTCACTGAAGTAATGGATTTCCTTCTAGGGGAAGGAAAGAGCCCTCTAAATCTTCATAAACATCTTCTTTTTTTGCAAGTAGTATGTGTTGGAAGCACTATTTTCACCTGTATAATAATGGTCAGTGAGAAATGTTGTTTATTCCCTTAATTGTGAGATATTACTGTTCATGAACTTAATGAAAGTTCTGAGCTAGCTGTTAATTATCTGCCCTCAGGATATATCCCTCATTCTTACATATAATGTGACTTCTGCATTTGCTTATGTTATGGTAAAGATAAATGTGGTATTTTTCTAAGTCCAAATACCTACTTTTTAAAGACCTGGAACTGTGAACTAGAACATAAAACATTTTTTACAGGTAAATTTCTTTACTGGTATGAAGTAGTCCATGCCTGAAATATTAGACTTGCTGGTTTACAGCATTCTAATTCTAAATACATTCTGTTTGATGGAATTTCTCTTAGGAGGCAGAAAGCATTTCAGTTAACTACTTGTGAAGCTGGGTATTTGTCCACAAAATGCTGCTAGATGTGGTTACTATAATCTACCTATTTCCAGAGTGTTTTATCTGCATAGATATAAGTTGTTAATACATGAATTAGGAAGCACTAGATAGTAGACTACTTAAGAGTTACAGTCTTGGATGCAGAGACAATTTTGCCTTTCTCCTGGGGCTGCCAATACAGGGAGCCAACCATTGGTATGGGGATGACAGCAATTCTCATTTCCCTGGCACACCCAAGCATGCTGCATCCAGTGGAAACTTTCTGACAGCTCCTGGATGGCAGGTGATATGTCTCCTCTTTTCAGCCTTCCAGTACTCCATGTCTTTACATGCAGAGGGAGGGTGTGAGGAGTGGGGAATAATGAAAAAAAGCTTCATTTCAGTCTGAAGAAGAAGCTGGGGGGGGCAGGGGAAACATTTTAACCACCTGGAAGAAAATGGCCAAAAGAGGAGTAAGCCAACTGGGAGTTTGGAAGAATAAGTCATGTGAAGAAAAAGCCATCCATGGATAGAAGGAAAGATGTTTAGGATGTAGCTTTTGGTACTGTCTTGCATGTTATGGACACTTGGCTTAGCCAAAACAGCCATAATGCTGAAGTACTTTGAAAACCATTTTCAGAGAGTGTTTACTAATTAGCTGATGTGCTTATATCAAATGGGAAAGATACTTTATTGCTGAGATCTGTTCTGGGGCTAGTTTTGGTCATCATCCAGTGACCTGGATCAAGTGGAGAGTACTTCCTAGGTTGGCAGAGATTATAGAACTCAGAGATGTTAAAACTCCTAACAAATCAAAAAGAGTGCCCTAAAAAAAAGTGGACTGGCTTATTCTTTCTAGGAAAAAAAACCCTCAAAATTCCAATGCTACCCAAGCAAAATAACTTGACAAAAGTCCAGATTCCTCAGTGGAAGTCCTTGGGGTTTGCTGCACTGCAGGCTGAAGAGGTGTGCTTGCCTTTTGTGCAGCACTACAACAGCACACTGAGATACTTGCAAAACTTCTCAAAGTGTGTGAGGAGTGAAAGTGTGAAAAGAGTCATTTTGTTTCTGGGTCAGTAGTAGAGCTTAAATAGCAAGGAAGAGTTGGGATAATACTAGAAAAAAGGATTTTTGAGGGTAAACCAGTTGACTGCTGAACTGGATGATCTGTGGCGGTGATGGAATTTCTGCTGTGTGCAGCTCTAAGGACAAGCTAGGCACATGCCTGTTCAAGTCAGCAGATTTCACCTCCTTTTGCTGGCCTGAGATCTTTTCGGGGGATTTATACTGTTGGCTGTCAGCAGCTGCCATCCCTTGGTTCTTCAGTGTCATTTTGGACTTCTAAGTTTTCAGGACAGTTGGTTTTTATTGCTCTCTTTCTAGCTGCTGTGATATTCCTGCCTTCAGAGGGTATTACTTACCAGCATCCTCAGCTCTTCCACTTCCTGACTCCTCCTCTGATACTTTCTCTTCTATCACACCGAAATCCATCACTTATCCCCACCAGCCACTTGGCAATCCATCAGCCTTGGCTTTCCTGCCTCTGTTCCTTCTCCTCTGACTACAGGTCCTTTCATTTTCCCTGCTGACCATTGCCTGAGCTACTTCACCTCGCACTGACTCCACACTTCATTAGCTCCTGCTACCTGTGCAAAGCTCAGCCCCCTGTCTTCTCTGATCCTTTCAGCTTCTCTCATCCTCCACTTGCTCCTTTGACTGTTCCAGTCTTCTCTTAGCTGTCTCATATCCTTGTCTTTATTGTTCCACACTCCACGCCATCTGCTGTGCTGCTGCCTGCATGACTCATCCTGAAAACAATAAAAATCCTGCTGCACCCCCCAAGCCTTGCACTCGGGAGCCAAGGAAGGCACTCCTGTATCCAAAATCTACATCAACAGCAGTCAAGCCAAGAGCCTTATGGAATTCAGGTACATAATTTTTCTTTAAATCAATAGAAGTTTACTGCCAAATGCATCAGAGAATCCTGCCAAAGTTTCAGCATAACTCTAAGAAGAGGAGGCAATTGTTTCCTGGGGCTGGCTTTAAAAACACCTCTGCAGGGATAACTTGAAAGTTCTTAAGTTTCTTGGGGAGTAACTCCATGTTTTTTTCTGCACGTACAATTACTGAGTGTTTTATGAGTGTGACAACTTATGGGCTGCACACAGTGGAGCAAACTAAGAAAAATAGGTCACAAATATCAAGATTCATATCCATAGTAGAGAAGGCAATAAATATGAAAGCTCATAAAGTCATGGAAATGAAATGTGCCATCAGACCTCTCTTAAAGGTACACAGGGCACTGCTTAGAACACTGCTCCTTAACAAGGTTAACAAACTAATTTAAATCATCAGCTGATTTTATAGGCTAAGCAGAAATGATTTTAGAGGTGTGAAGATGTTTTTTTTCCCCTCTTGATATTTTAAAAGACGTGGAAACACACTGATCTTAAATATTTTCCAGTCATCTAACACCTGGATAACCCAGACTATACTTCACTGAAACCAAGGGAGACAGACCAGTGCATAGGGGGAAATCAGATTTGTAGTGTCCAAGAGTTGTTTTGTGTTCTAGATGGTGCCTGAACAAGCCTCCTTTTGCCCACTGTGGATGGACACTACAAACTATTGCCTTTCTGCACCTACCTTTGAAAAATAAATATCTTTTAAACACTATAAATAATATCTGAAGCTGACTAAAGAGATTTTTTCTACCATTAGTAGTTCCAGCTTTGTTATTAGTTACTACTCTTGACCTTTTTCAGCCTTGACACCTTTTCATTTTACATCTCTTGCAGGTTTAATCATCTGTTAAGCCCGTGGTTCACCACTGGATGGCAGTCCCTGCAATGCTGTGCACTCCAAGTCTGGCTCTGAGTCGTGTACTGAATCTCATACTGGTTTGTACATGAAATATTACAGGGCGAGTGTATTTGGATCCATTTCCTTGTTGCCAAAGTTATGTGAAAGACTTTTCCGTAGATTTCTTTCCCTTCAGTTCAGTTTTCAATTGAAATGTCAAGGTTTCAAAGCAGACAAGAGGGTAACAAGTCACACTTCTGTGGCACCATCCAGACAAAAATTTCCAAGGACTTTACATAGACTAGGTCAATGATGAAGTCAGTGTGTGTACCTAGGTATCTATAGAAATTATTTATATGCTGACTTTATACCTAGCTCATACAAGGGAGAAAAAATCTAGAGTAATACAAAATTGTATGAATCATTCCAAATTAGAGTGTTTCTGTAGAGAGGTAAAAAAATAAAGCATCAGACTTTTGCTGTATGTCTGATGGTGGAGAAGGAGTTAAATGTCTAAAAGGACCTGACTAATTAAATGTTTAAAATCCAGTCAGTTTAGAGATAGGAGCTATTAGAATTGAATCTATGACTGATGTCCATAAATGAGAATGAAAAGTGAGAACTTAGATTGCAGATGAAGAGGAAGCCAGGTGGATTTCCCTGAGCCTTCTGTGTGTGTGGTTACAGAGCAGGGTGAGTTGGCTACAACAAGGTTTTAGGAAAGTTCCCTCCAAACCCTGGAGCTCTCCCAGTTGGCATCTCTCTGGAAGCATAATGTGAAAGTGTTGGTACAACCCCCATAAAATGCTGCAACCCCTAAGATGCATTTGCCTATGTTAGTCAGGAATTTACCCTTGTGTATTTTAAGGCAACGAGAGGCTCTGGTTTCGTTTGGATGGAAATTTTAATGACAGCTTCTTACAAATAAGTCCTGGAGATATCTCCTCAAGGGTGATAGATGAAAACAGGAGGATGAACGTGTGCATCGGTGTCTGGAGGAAAGACCCCTTTCCACACCCTTTAGACCCCTGCCTCTGAGCATTCCAAAGCCTCAGTGTCTGTCACAGAGGGCTGGTTTTGTGCCCCTTTCACAGCTGGGATGGTGAGACAGTAAAGGGACCAGCTTAGAGTTATGTAACAGCTTAATAGCAGAGCCAAGAACAACATTGAGAGGTAATTGTCAGTTCTGTATCTTACCAACAGCAAGCATTCACTGGAGTTTACACAGGTTTTGTTCAAATTCTAGATATTTTCAGGGTAACAATGACTTTGAAATGTTTTTCTCCCAGGGCACTTTCTATAAAAAACCCAAATCATAACTGCAGTGGCATTTCATTGAAACTTTAAGCATGATACTGCCTCTCCTGCTTACTAGTTTGTTGGCAAGCTCTGTCCCTCCCTTCTCCTGAGATGTAGATCATTCCTGGTATCTCCTTCACCCTCCTTTACATCCCATATATTATTGAAATGGTTGCTTCCAGCTCTCACCAATTCCTCGTGCTCAACTTTCTCCCTTGATAAGCTTTCAGAGGAGCCCTCATTCCCACTGCTGTTATCCCTTTTGCTTGTGCCCCCCAGACCTGCTGACGTACCCCGCTCTTCCTTTCCAAGCACCCCCTTCTCTAACTCTGCCTCCAGTCCTGTCATGCCTCCAGGATTAGAGGACTGGAGTTCAGCTCCACCACCGAGACAAACCTGCTGGTGCCTCCTCACCTCCTCCTGCTGCCCAGCTGTTTGCAGCCACCTGCTGCATCTCACCCAAGTGTAATTTGGAAGCTCCTTGGGGCAAGGGCAGCCTCTGTTTTTGCCACAGCTCGTACACAGAAAGGACTCCTCAGAGCTTTGGTTACACCCGTAGTAGATTTTGCATTAACTAAATTTTATCACGAGAAACCCTACCACCAACTCCTGACCAACTGTACAGTTTATCTCCTCCTGCTTGTTTCAGGTTACTTTCTTTCTAAAGCTCTCTTGGCAACTCTTCCACAGCTTTCCACGTCCAGTTTTCCTTTCCCTCCCACCTCCTCCCCAGCTTGCTGCTCCCAGGGAAGTGCCGGTGCCCTCATTAGCCTGGCCCAGTTCTTTGCATTTCTGAGGCCTTTATCCAGCCCCCCCAGCCAGCAACTGTCTCCCTGTTTATTCCGAGCTGCCCTGTGCCTGGGAGCGTGCCCGGCACACCCTCCACTCCTGCCCAATCCTTTCCCACGCTGACGCAATCTGGTTTTTTTGGTCTGCTGCTTGTCCTGAGATAACCTCACTTGCTGTCCCCGAGCAGCTCGCATCCTCTCGCTTAGGAAGAGTTTCCTCTTGGGTGGGCAGACTGCTGTAGTGACACAGGGACCGTGGGGAAATACTCTGGGAGACAAAACACATGGCTTTTTAGTGCAGGTTGTGCTGAGACCGCGGGCGAGTTGTGCATAGAAGAAGACAAATGGCCACAGGGCAGTGAAGTCTCAGCAGCTCCAGTGCAGTCTGCTCATCCTTTCTGGTCCCTGTCCCATCAGAAATGGGACAAGGACAAATTGCAGGGATTTAGGGGTTATTTAGTACCTCACTGGCAGGGGAGGCAGGGTGTTCTG
Source organism: Chloroceryle aenea (assembly GCA_013399075.1). Lineage (NCBI taxonomy): Eukaryota > Metazoa > Chordata > Aves > Coraciiformes > Cerylidae > Chloroceryle > Chloroceryle aenea. The sequence goes on along the minus strand of VWZY01011390.1, from coordinate 174,428 downwards.
TTATTGTTGGTGATTCTTACACTTCCTAGGCTGAGTAAAATACCCCTAAAGAAAAACAATGTCCCACAGGGTTAGAAAGAGCAGTCGTTCATTAAGGATTAATTTGGAGTATGGTTCAAAGCTTTGCTCCTGGCTGAGATCCAAGCTGCTTTCTGGTGTGGATACCCAAATCCAGGCTTGTAGTTTGGCCCCCTGTCCAGGCAGCCATGGCCCAGCTGTGACTGGCAGCTGGAAGGATAGCACAGTTGACCAAATAGCTTGGAGATGTCTCTTATGGTTTTCCTGTTGTATGAGGAGTGTTTATAGACTTCCCTGGTGCCCACAGTGGAACCACATTTGTGCTCTGAATTTCAGGTGGTGACCTATGAGTTGTTAAGAAATTCAGGATAAGTGATATCTGCCTGGAGAGTCTCCTGTTCAGTCATGTCCATGTCTGAAACAGATTGGCACACAGTTTAAGTATTAGTGGATGACAGGAGGCTGCTGTAACTCATCCCCCTCAGCCATGATGTGATGTGGTTGTAAAGCATTTTATCAAATGCTTTTTGTAACCGAGACTCCTTTGCCCTGCACGTGTTTACCTGTCTGGGTGGGGGAGCTTGGAAGAGACTCATTATGGGCATCTTCACACTGTGTCTGCCCTGAAGGAAACACCCTTTGGTCCTAAGGAGCACACAGTGGGGTCACCTAGGGGCTTTAAGGCAGCTCCATGATAACTGCCTTCCACATAACCTCTGAGATTGCTGGCCTTTGGTGATCCCCATGTCAGATTTTCTTGGATTACAGAGTATACTTTTTATAGTTACTGTTATTAAAAATATATGGCCACTGCTTGTGCTGTAGTAATGCTTAGAGGAGCAAACATATACTGGGTTTCATTGCACTGACTGCAAACCCACGGATGGCATTGCTGAGCACACAGCAGGTTGGGTAGGGAGGGACGAGGTGTCTCTTAGAGAGCTCTTCCTTTAGAGGTCCTGCCCACTCTACTCCTCCAGCCCAGGTGGTTGGACTGGCACACACAAGTCTCAGGTGGACTTGCATGGACAAGTTGGAATTGAAAACTCTTTGGTTGCTGCCAGAAGTTTGTTGCTGTCACATTTCAGGGAGTTGCTTGCACCATACACTTCACGTGTTTTCTTATCACCTTGAGAATATCTGCCAACTTTAATTCTCACCTGGTCTTGCAGTTTGGTTTTGCAGGATCTCTCCTTTGTTGATTTTCTCCTGGAGCCTCATTGCTCTGCATTTTCCTTAGATCCATTGCCCTCTAGGAACCTGGGGAAAAATTCCCTGGTGTCAATTGCTTCTGAGTAGACCTCTGGTATTTATGTCCGTGAAAATTGGATGTTCTGTACCCTGTGAACACAGGCTTCTTTTAGAGCCATAAAGTCTGAGAAATAATCCACACATTTATTTGGTGATGACAAGGCTGCTTGGTTTGACTCTTTTTAATGCAGTACATTTTGTCCTGACAGAAGGAAAGGCATGGGAAGTCTGCTATCTTGGTCCAAGATCTTTCATATGATTACAATTCCCCTGTAGTAAAACCCAAGAGTGACCACCAGGATCGCAGAGGAAGTGGGTTATTTTGAATAGTTTCTACACATACCCTTTGTCTATCAGACTGTTGATAGGTGCAAAGGGTTAATCTAGTCCTAAGAGGATGACACATCTGCAGGAAATGTTGAGGCAGCCAGTTCAGGCACTGGAACATATTTTTCTCCTGAGTTCAATAGAGGACAACCAGTATAGGAGGGAAGCAGAGCTATAGCTTCATGAGCAAACAAAGTCTGCTGCCTGGCTGAATCAGTCTCATCTGCTCTGACAGGGAAGGGGAGATGATGCTGGAATGGCTTATGAGGAGAGGTGAGGGAAGGGGGTTGTTCAGCCTGCAGAAAAGGAGATTGAGGGGAGACCTTGTCCCTCTCTACAGCTCCCTGAGAGGAGGTTGTGGTGAGGTAGGGATCTGTCTGTCCTCACAAGTAACAAGTGAGGAAATGGCCTCAAGTTGAGCCAGGGGAGGTTGAGGTTGGACATTAGGAAAAACTTCACTGAAAGGGTTGGTAAGGAGTGGAACAGGCTGCCCAGGGAAGTGGTAGAGTCTCCATTCCTGGAGACATTTAAAAGACATGTACATGGTGCTGAGGGCCATGGTTTAGCCATGGATTTGGTAGTGTCAGGTCAATGGTTGGACTCAATGATCTTAAAGGACTTTTCCAGCCAAAACGATTTTATGATTCCATGATAAAACCCCAGGGGAAGGGCAGGAGGAGACAAAGGTATTTATCTTCCATTCCTTAAAAAAAACCCAAACAACAAGTTTGTTGGTTACACAGAGATACAAAACCTGTTTGGTATTGGGTTAGGTTACCCATAACCTAGGTTACCATCAATTACCTCTCTCAGTGTTGTAATTATTTTCTTCTAGTTTTTCATGAGCTTTATTTTGGTGCTGTTCTCTCCTTGCCCTGTTTTAAGCTCTACAAGAGAAGTTAGATCCTTATGCAGATTCCCACTGATACCAATAAAAATCAACAGTGCTTGCCAGCGAAATCCTGGCCAAATGTGAGTTTTCCTTGCAACATCACCCAGCCTGGGGTTTACTTGAGGAACATATTCTTGCCTTTTATTTTAGAAAAAAATGAGGTATGTTCAGTCGCTTACAGTTAGCAACACAACAGTAAATCAGCCATTAAATAAGACTAGAGACTTTGCAGATGAGCTCAGGAAACTCTTGCTGCTCATAATGGACTCAGCAGAGTGTGAGGGAAGCTGACAGGAGTTCTGGAAGAGCAGGTGGGATGAGGAAATGTGGACTGGGAGACTGGGAGGGATGAATGGGAGGAAGGAAAGCAGTCCTATCCTGGGATTTGTAGGTGGTGACAAGAAAACTATATTTGCTGTGCCAGTAGATAGTGAGCTAGTGGGACATCTGTCACCCTCACTTTTCAGCTCTGTGGGAAATACTGTTAGGGCTTCAAAGCCATACTGCCTCTTCAAAATGAGATGATCAGATAGGGTGTTCCAGGGAGGATCATGGTCTACCTTAATCTCATGTCCAATCTTTGCCTTTTGCTCTGGGTTTGTTAATTCCCTCATCTGGTTTGTACCCCCTTGTAAGAGCCAGGCCAGCATTTCTCATTGTTATCTCATTGTTGCTATTGCTACTTGAGCTCTAAAGATGCCACACATGTGGTAAAAGACTTGTGAATTGTACAAGATCTTAGCTACTGTTTTCCAAACTGTTAAAATCAGTGGAGCTTTAGAACCCTGTCGTAAATAGGGCAAGAGAGACTCAACCAATGGAGACAGCACCTGCAATGAAATGTGCATTATGAAACCAGAGCATGGTCCTTTATCACAGAACCCTGGTGGGAAAGGCATTAACTGTTAACCACCAGTTAACTGGCAGGTCAGGCAGACAAGCCAAGGATTCCATGCAAAGGGCTGTTACCTCCTCCAGCAGCCCTGGGTTCCCCAGCTCAACTGGGAAGCTGGAGTAAATGTGCAAGGGCTTGTCAGTGTGCTTCCCGTGCTGCTGGCTGTTTTCTACCCACTTGGCAAAGAGCATATTTGGGTTTCTGGAGATACTAGAATAGTCATCAGTAACTCATAAATACTTAATCAAAGGAAATGAGTCTTTTCTATGAGTATGAACTCTCTGTCTGTGCATCTACTTAAAAAATATATTAATAGCTCTAAAATATGCCTGTGACATGTAGGGACAATAGCAACTGATTGTACTTCAAGTGTCCACTGATGGGATAATGTCTTTGTGAAAAAAGAATTCCCCAAAGAATGCCTGAATAAAAAAGGAAGGCTAATGATTAAAAGTGAAGAATGTTGCTTGGGAAGAGTATTAGCAACTCATTAAATTACCTGGAAGGCAAAATGAGGCTGTTTTGCTTCTTAGTAAACTATGTGTAAAAACTTCCAAAATTTGTGTTGCCTCGAGTAGAAGTGAATGTGCTTTGGAGGTGTGGAGATCTGTTCTAGAAGGAATCAAAGTCTTGTCCACTTCCCTTTCCAGAAGTGTCAATGTCTGGGGGTAACGTAAGAAAGCACAGTCTGAAAAAGGGGGGAAACAAAAGGATTAAAACTCTGCTTTTGGCAAATGGTTAAAGTCAAGTTTCAGAAAATGTTTGAGTCAATCTAACAGTGTCCTGTTCTGGTTTGGTTAGTTTGATTGTTTTCAATCTAATTCTGTTTGGTTTTTTTGAACCCTCAGTGAATTCATTGGAAACAAAACAACAAAAAATGAAATGGTGGAAAAGGAGTGATTAATTTTTTGCCAGCTAAGCTTCCTGACCTGGTTGTAAATAACATCAGAACACTGCCCATGCTGATCGAGGGGGAGGATGGGGAGATGCAGCCAAGGGTCAGAGGAGGTGGGACTGTTCTTTTGAGCAGCAACCAGCTATTCAGTGAGGCACAATTTTACAGTATGTCAAAGCCAAGATGAACTCAAATGCTACACAAAGAGGAGATTCAAAATAATGCTTTTTTGGCTAGGTGGTGGGAACTTCATTCATCTTTTTTTTTTTTTTAAGAGAACTGTGTTCACACCCATGAGTTGTTGCATGTAAAAAGGAGCACAAAGTTTATATTCCAGATCGGGATAGTCACAGAACATTGAAATGGAGAATAAAATCTTTTGGAAGTGAAATGAGGGGGATATAGAAACATGAATTCAGTCAGACATCAGAAATCAAGAGAAAGGGTGAGGATCTATTGTTTTACTTTCAGCTAGGCTGAAAGATTTCAATAAATAACTAAGCCCAGCTCTTTACTAACAAATGGCAACAACTGCCCAGCTTCTACAAAGTCTTTTTTACTCTGTGACCCAGGCCACCAAACACTGGCAGTCGGTGCTTTGGTTCCATTTGATCTCACAGTTGGCACACAGGTAAAACTTCCAGGGGGTTTAGGTGGAAACTCTCCAGATGGGAATGAGAAAATACTTCAAATGTCTTCCTGTTTGTCATGCCATTTTTTTTCTGGATATCTTTTTGAGTTGCAGTGTGTGTCTGTGTGTGATGTGTGGTGGCATGGTGGGTAAGGAATTGCTTTTTCTTGTGCTATATATATGGTGGATTCCCTAAGTGGCTTGATTATTCTGTCTTTACTAGGAAAAATACTTAAAAGTTCACTATTTTCTCTGAATAAGCACCAGAGAAAAAGGCCCAGAATGTGAATTCAGCCCCTGGGTCTCCTGTGGATCAGTGACCCAAAGGCTTAAAGGGTAAGTCCCTTCATGGCCCATGTGGGGCAGTTGTAGAAGGATCTTACACCACCCCAGCCTAACGGGGACCCAGCTTTCCAATGCTGCTCTTTGAACCAAGGGAAGCCATGGTCCCTTCCTGTTTCTGCTGGGAAGTTCACCAGGCATGTCAGGAAAGGTTATCAGTGTAACCCAAGCAGCAGCCATGGTGGGATAAAACCAGGCAATTTCAAGCAGAGGGACAAAAGGTCAGAGCACTGCAAACCCAATACTGCCAGCAGCATCTTGGGTTACAAGGTTAGGGTACAGGGGAAGGAGGGGGATGAAGCACAGCCTAGTAAACACTCAGTCAGCTCTCCAAAATAGAAAGTGACATGGATCCTAATGGGAGAAATATGAAGCTACTGTATAGTACATATTCACCTGCCATTATCACTTACATATGCTGGGAGGGAGGGCAGCTAGCTCCAAATTCCTCTCCAAAGTGGAGAGATATTTTTAAATAAAGTTAAATACATCAGATTTAAATAACTTTGGCAGCAGGAGACACTCTGGAACCTGCAGGAAAATACTGGAAATGCTTCCCTAGGGATAACAGTATTTTGTGGTCTCCTGGACTGAATCAATGGTGTTCCAGCAGCTTACACTGGGGTAAAACTGGGTACAGAAATGATAGAGCTGTCTTTCTGATATGGTCTTAATCCATTCAAACATCCTTTTGGTTCAACTACTGCACGTTTCCTTTTCATCTGCTGTGTGCCAGAAAGGCAGCTCTTTGAGCTCCTCAGTCTTTGCTTCTTAGGAAGCCTCCAAGTGGAACACAGCTCACTGCACTGTGCTGTCTTTGGTTCATGGTTTTACTGCATCACCTGCAAAATTCTATATAAGAAACCAGCTCATGCTTGATACAAGTGTGAGGAAAGATGCTGGCTGTGAGTTTTACACTGATAGTGCCCCTTGTATTGGGCATTAACAATGCAGGCACAGGGAGTAACGCAGCAGTAATGAGCTTGGCTAGAAAGTTTCACTTTATGTTTGACACGAAAATAGAAGACACCAAAGTAAGGAAGTTGGCTACAAGACTCTAGCAGCTGTTGGTCTGTGTAAGCCAGAGTCCTGTTGGTCACCAGCTATGCTTCAGAGTCAGCACAGCATGCTGGGCTAGCTGGAGTGCCTGGTCCTGCTCTGCCTCTCTGCATGTCAACACTGGAACAAGCCGTAAAAAACTCCCAGGTTGTTTCACAAATATGTCCAGGGCTTTCAAAACTGCTGAAATCTTCTGAACTCTCTAATCAGACATGAAACTTTGTTGAAACTTCTGCTTGCAGAGTGAAAAGGTCAATCTCTATACTTAAGTTTTTCTGTTCTATGTACACTAGACTTGCAAAATCCAGACAAAAACATTGAAACATCGTTTGAGCAAATGTGTTTGGTTTGACAAAGTAATTTCTGAAGTAAAATCTATTCATTAAATAAACCCAGTGTAGTTCCAGCCTTGTAATTCAACGTAAGGCAGCTAGAGGGATGGACTCACACACAGAATAAGATTTTTTTTTTAGTCACTTCATCTCAATCTCAAATGCCACAATGGCCTTGGAACAGGTTGCAGTATTTTGGAACTTTTTGATGGGAAACTTTAGTGGCAGTTTGTTCCTGCATAAGGGCTGTTGAGGTATCTCTACCTGGTACTGTGTGCAACATTTTATTTGGTTCTTTTAGGCAACCCATGGGCTTTTACTCTACTAATAAACATGTTCCTAATACCTGGAAATAGTGCAGTGTCCTGCTGTTACCAGCATGTTCCCATGCATCTGGGAAGATTCCTGGGTGCTTTCGTAGCAGACCTGCTATAATTCTGACTAAAGAGTGAATTCAGCTTTCCCGTCTTAAAACCAGGCTGGCAACCTTTTAGATAACCCAAACCAAATCACAGTAATTCTTCTTTAAGCCCTTTCAAGTTTGATTATCAAGTTGTAAGGCACATCCCATCTAATGCAGTGCAAACAGTACTGGGTTGGACTTCCAGGGGACATGCAGACACACAATGCAGGTGATAAAATCACCATGATGTGATGTGTATGCCATGCCAGCCTCTAAAACCACAATTATCTCATCTTTTTACTCTGTTATGCAGAGATTGCCTTATGCCACTGATTACACTTTGTATTTCAGGAACAGTCAATAAGCCTGGACCAGGGGTTTGGTGTTCCAGGTGCTATACAACTAAACACCAAAATGTCAGGTGCACAAAAACTTTCACTGAAAGGAAATAAAGCAAATCACAGTGATATTCAGCCATTTATTATGATAGTAACAAGCCATAAGGAGTTTCACAAGAGCAACAGATCAGAAGAGACAGTTAGAAGTACCTGGTTTGATTTATTAATACATTCAAGCCTGCATCATGGCTGCAACCTCCAGCTGGACTGGAGTATTTATTTGAAAGAGCAGGAAAACAAAGATAGGCTGGAGACACAACTGAGAAAGGAACTGGAGCTGACATAGGTCATGGTAAATGCAGCTGTGGTTGGATACAGAGATGGATGGATGGATGGATGGATGGATGGATGGATGGATGGATGGATGGATGGATGATGTTGGTGGTGTTTGGAAACAGATTGGTAAAATGAGCTGGATGTCAGCAGAAGGTAATTCTGTACCTCAAGACCCACCATGACAAAGGCTGCATTCAGATATTTGCTTTAAAAAAGGAAGGAGAAAGAGAGAGAGATCAAAATCAAAAACTACAGCAGGGCAATTCTGGAATAGGTCTGACAAAACAGAGGCAACTTTGCAGCAAGACAAGTAGTCACTACAAAACATGTCCTAATAGAAACCCATATACACTCATTTATTAATGTATTTTTAGCTCTACTTATTAATTTCCTCAGTCATCAAGGCACAAAAAGGAAGACCCAGTGAATACAGAAAAAGAGTTTTTATTGAGTGCTTTTGCTGTTTTTATTATTATTGACTAAGCTACCTGGTAGTGTTAATAGTAACTAACTCCAAACAAATCATTACTCACAGTTGATGTCATATGTTCTACCGGGCTGCTCAAGGTTCAGTGAGAAATTAAACATCAAACAAAAAGCCCTGCAATAGTTAGGAGCAAACCAACTTACTGATAGTTTATGGGGATTCTGTTCACGTCACGCTCTCACCACCTCGAAAGGGTACATCTGCCTGGCCTGGATCACACAGAACCTGGGAAAAGAGCCAGCTTTTGTGATTACAGATTCCCTGAAATTCTTGCAAACAAATGAGTCAAAACAGGCAAGCCACTGAACCCTTGGAAAAAGAAAAACCAAAGAGCAATGTCAGTCATTTGGGACTGTTTGGTTCAGATTTTACTGGCTGTGTAATACAAGCTCAAAAAACCCACCAGCAATTCCTCTTTTATTTTGGAGAGTTCAAATGATGTGTAGTGTTTCTCTCACATCCTTTTACCTTTGTTTTCCCCGTGCCTGCGGCCTTTGTAGTATAAAAACTGAAGTGCAAAGTCACATACTTACCAAGAGCTTAGAAAATATCCACTCTGCCTTCCAGTCCTGTCCCGGAGTCAGTGCACAGTCACTAATTCTATAAGCCTACTAGGGTGTTATGTCACCTCCTGTGAAAGCCTCTGATGAAGGTAACACAGTAAGCAGGTTTTCCTATTGCATAATTTGCTTTATAGTAAAATTAGACATGGACTCAACCAACAAAGTTTGCATTGACATCCACATTTTTCTGAGACTCAGATTCACTTTAAGTAAACAAAATTGTTCCTGGACTAGCTTAGAAATGCCTGTGTGTGGTTAGACTGACAACTGCAGAAGGACGTAAGGCTTATCTTTTCAGTCTTAGAAGAAGCAGAAATAAAAGCAGCAGAAGATGTAAAGCAGCAAAGAACCTAATCCTTTTGTACTAAAATATAAGAAGTCCTAATCCTTTGTCACCCACTCGTGTGGCCTGGAATGACTGACACTGGTGGTAACCTCCAGAGCAGGATGCCTGCATTCAGTCTGCCTATTGGGAATGGTCTCCTACCTGCACCGACTCCCTGACAGCATCCAGAACAGTTTGGATATCCTGCTGTGGGCAGGAGGAGGATTGGAGGGATCGATTCATGGAGCTGCATTGCCCACGAGCTTTGTGGATGGCTGCTTGACTGCAGATCAGGAAGGTGGTTTGGGGCTGCCTCTCTCACTCTTGTGTGTATCCACACAGAGCTGATGTACAGCAAAGCACAATCCTCTGGCCAAATGGTAAATATAATTTGTCAGACACCTAGAACTGCTTATTTAACTAGAAATTAATGCTAGGAATGAAGTGGAGTCAGTGTGATGCTTGTTTATAAGCCAACCTGATAACTCTTTCACCCAGCCTGTTTAATTCATGTTGGCACCTCCTTTTCCTGGTGTATTAGTACAAGGCAACATGAGGTGAGGAATATGTGAGCTCATGGAAACCCATGGAGTGTGGGTTTGTCTTTCTTGCCCTCTATACACTTTGGGGAAAAGCAGTCTCTACATTCACCCTTGGTGTTTCATACAGTAGCTTGAATGGGTGAGACTGGGAATGCAGGTTCATGAATAAAGATGCTGATCCAAGGCTGTTGTGTCTTGCATAACTTCACCAAAGCCAGAACTGCCACAGTAGTTTATACCAGCTGGAGCAGGGTCCATTCTGACAAATTTAAGAGCTGCCTTATTTAATAGAGCTGATGAAGAAGCAGAAGCTTGGTACTTTCTTTCATGTGGAAAGCTCTGTGCTGCTCAAATATTTACATGCATGTTTCAGGATGCACAGGCATGCTCTTCTCTCTGTCTCTCTTACTCTGTAAGATTGCTCCAGACCTCTGAAATGCTCAAATTCCCAAGGAAATGTGCTTCCCAAGTAATGTAAAAAAGAACAGAACTAGGAGGCAAGGAATTAATGCAGGATAGGAATCAAGGCATTTCCCTGCAGCAGTCATACACAAGATAGTCTCTCCTAATCTGAAGCACCTTGTCTGTTTTTGACTGCTAGGTTCTGAATTAGTGGGAGACCAGTGGAAAACCTCCTGCTGTTATTCCATGTCCCTGAGCCATGCTCTGGCTGGATACCGTTAACTGAAATAAAAGATAGCACAGGTAGGTTACTTGAAATGTATTCCAGTGGCTCCCTACCCAAGCCACAGGGGGTTTCAAGTGTTGATGTGCCCAGTGAAGACCTGTAACTGTTGCCACACATGGAGATTTTGCATATCTTAAAATGCATTGTTTGGCTGCCAGCTATTTTACGCTGCTGAAGCCCAGGGACACTCCTGCTAGAGATACTGCTGCTCTTTCTAGTCTCACTTCTTTTTTCTTAACCTGAAAACCATCCTCACTGGCATATTCAGGGGCTCTTTGGGTAGCAGAATCTGGCAGCAGAATCCGAGGACAGTTTATGCTTCATCTTACATAACATTTGTCAAACTAAGCTGCCCCTCTCCCCACCCCCAAGGTTTAATAAGCTGAATCAGTATTGAATCAGCTCTGGGTAGCTTGTGGCCACAGTGGTTTTGATCTGGTAGTAGTCAGCCTAAAACTGTCACATCAAATCCTGGCCCCCAGTGTGTGCTTTGTGATCAGGAGCACAGGACTGAAAACTGGGCTTCCTGCCTGGTTAGCTGAAGGCTGGGATACAAACACCAGTCTTGTTCAGAGCACCAGCTCTTAGGGCAGTCAGAATCACAGCCAAGGAAAAGAAATAGAGTGCCTTGAATGATCTGGAATTGTCTACTGCCCCTGCTTTGATTTTATTTTTATTATATACATAGTTCAACAGTTGTTCCAGGCAATCCCATTAGAGTGGCTGCATATGCAGAGGAGAGAGGATTTGCTTTTTGACTGTGTGAGCCCCCTTGGAGGAAGCTGATTGTCCCAGTCCATGAGGGGTAGAAGGCATCATATAAGCAGTTCTGGGCTGCCGTGAGGTGCTGGAAATGAGCATGCTGACCCTCCCTCTTCCAGGAAAAAGGAGGGAAAAGCTGTCTAAAGAGCCACTAATGTCATCATTGCTGTGTTTGAAGTCCTGAAGTTCTGACCCTAAGGGACTGGAGGCCTCAGATACCCAGAGATCATCAGTTCCAAGAGTTGCTGCAGAACTCAAGGACGTTGGCAGGAATCAATGAAAGTGTTCAGAAGGACTCGCTGCTTTCTGCTGTTCCCCTTATCCTGACTGCAGGGCTGAATGAAACGTATGCCAAAAAGCCTACTGAAAAGGGAAGGAGAGAACAGGGAAAGACAGTATCAACTTCAAGTACTTCTAAAAAAAGAGCTCTCAACTCTGCTATGTGTCAGATCCCAAATTCTTTCTTTCAGAGTGGATTAATCTAAAGTGGAATGGCAGACTGATTCCAGAACGGGTTTTCACACATGAGTTATTCTGCAATAGCTACTGCAAGTACATGTACTCTGTCCTGGTCAGAATTAACTTCCAAGACTTGAGTAAATCGTGAAAAACATTTACTAAAGGTAATTAGTTACAAAACCTGCAGTGGCATCTGTGGTTCGTTTAGGTTTTCCTTTTCACAAATACTTTGTGAGCTGGCACTAACCCCCCTGTATTTTCCAAGCAGCAGGGAACCTTGTCAGTTCTCCCTTGCCTGAGTATTTACACCAGAACTTTTGATGTGCCAGATCTGAAAACTGGTACGGAATCAGCAACTCAGGGAGCATTGAAACTGAAACAATGAAACCTCTGTGGATGGTACACCCAGCACTCCTGATGTGGTGGGGCTCTGTAAACAGCCCACTGGGAAACACAAGTATTTACAACTTTCCAACTGGGAATGAGCACAAAGAGACTTGTCAAAGGCACATGGCTACACATCCCCATTTGCCCCAACTGTGCCCATCACTGGCTTCATGACCACAGGTTGGTCCTGCAGTGTACATTGGTACTGAGAGCTGAAGCACCAGGAGAAGGGAGTTCCCTGTCCATTTTGCAGCAGGTTTCAACTCCGTGTTGAGTTTGTCATTGCCATTTCAATGGCAAGCACACCTCCCTCTTCAAAGGATGAAATCTGGCACCAGGTCCTTTAGTTAATCCTTTTAAAAGTGCTTCAACATCAATGGTAGTATTTGGCTCTGCATGCAGAATTTCTGGGCAACTACTCAAAACTTACTAAGCAATAATCCTTTTGTTTAATCATTCACTGCAAACACATTACATAAAATGGGCTGATAACACAGTCACAAGACTCTTTTTTTCCACTGGTATTGTACAACTGATGAGACTTGAAAAAATTTTGAAAGGTAGGCAATGCAAAATGAATTACATTTGATGCTGATGGGAGAAACAAGATTTTTTTTCTTTCAGATCAGTGAAATTAGATCTCCTTAGATCTCTCTTCCCATGGGAACTGCATCATCTTCTGGAAAACCCAGGTCCTGAAGGATTGATGTCTGTTCTTTGGTTCAGGGTGAGGCAGATGTGATGCTGCTGAAGGCTTTCAGGGAACCAGGAGGAAACACTCGTGTACTGCCAAAAATCTTCAAGCAGTTCAAGAAAGCTGTGGTTGCATACCCACTGGGAAAGGTGATGCTGCTGCTCCAAGGTCCTCAGTGAGGACATAATAGGGGCCAGATTGTGATACCCCTAGACAGGCATTAGCAGGAGAGACATGGAAATAGGTGCTCTGTTGGCAGAGATTTCTCTCATCTGCCCTCATGTTGTGCATGGAGAAAGGTGCTTAAAGCTGTGTGATTCTTCTGCTTCCTTGTTTTTATTTCCCATTTGCCTCTTGCTTAAGACAATCTGGTGCCAGTGGGCCGAAACGTGTAACCACTTTCTCCCCACGTGATCTGCTCTTCGTGCCCATGGTTCAGTTGCCACGAACCTTCCCCCATGAGCAGCCCACTGTGAGCTGTGCTCAGCAGGAGCCAAAAGCAATATTTGCTTGGTAAGGAGTCGCTGCAAATGAAGCAGTGTTCATTTACAGGAGGCAAAAATTACAGTGACAGAAAAGGCAGGTGGACCACTGCAAAAATGACCACTGTATTTGGGCAAGACTTTGTGTTCTCCATGGTGTAACCTCACTGAGTAGAAACCAGTCTGGAAAAACAGGAAAGAAGCAATAGACTGCTTGAGGTAATGCACAGGGGGATTGTTACATGCCAGAGCTGCCACCTTTGACTTCCAATCCCCTAGTAATTGGCCAGCCTTGGAACAGGGCAGGGGCAGGCTGTGAAGGGACTGGGAGAAAGGAGATGAGGGAAGCCGGTTGTGCCCCTTTCTCTCCACCTACTTTTTGGAGGTGTGTGAGAGGAAAAGCAAGCAGAGAGAGGATTTTTATCTGGGCAGTTTTGAAGGTACTAGGGCTGTTGGTAAGTATCACTGTATGTGCTGTAGTTCTGCTTCCATCGAGTCCAACCTCCCCCTGCCAGAGCAGGATCACCTAGAGCAGGTCAAGCAGGAACATGTCCAGGCTGGGTTTGAATATCTCCAGAGAAGGAGACTCCACAACATCCCTGGGCAGCCTGTTCCAGTTCTGTCACCCTCACCAGAGGAAGGTTTCTCCTTATGTTTACATGGAACCTCCCATGTTCCAGCTGCACCCTTTGTGCTATCACTGGATGTGACTGAGAAGATCCTGGCTCCATCCTCCTGACACTCACCCTTTAAATATTTATAAACATTAATGAGGTCACCCCTCAGTTTCTTCTTCTCCAAGCTAAAGAGCCCCAGCTCCCTCAGCCTTTCCCCATCAGGGAGATATTCCACTCCCTTCACCACCTCTGTGGCTCTGCACTCGACTGTCTCCAGCAGTTCTTTCAAGAAGCCTGGTTATTTTTTGGTTACAGGAATTTTCTAGGCATTTCATGCTTCCAGGGTCTCTAAGGCATTTTTGGTTCCAAGGTTTTCCACAAAAAGCTCATTTCTGACATACTGAACCTATAGGCAAACCAGGCTGAGCCATGTTTTGGTGTAAATATTTAGTAAATTTGGAGAACAGCATGCAAGGAAGACCTGGGCTTGTAAATGAGATTATTATTTTTGTGAATGTAATCTAATTTGTCAAACACACTTCTAAACCACTGCATTTTTGAGGATTTGTAGGTAGATGGTGTTGCTTTTCTTTTCCAGCAGTAGCCTACTGATGCCTCACTGCCTTTTCTTTTTCCTTGCTGCCTGTGGAAATAGCTTTGCCCATGACAGCAGTATACTGAAATATTTTTAAAGCATTCACTGGCAATTACTAGTCTCTACCTAAGACACACACCCCCCTTCATAAAAGTTATCTTATTTCATCTGAAAAATACATCAAATGCTGTCTTCCTCTGTTACCTATTACCTTTATTGAACATAAAAAGATTGCCTCACAGATAAATTGCTTTGGAGTGAGCTTGCACATATGTGTCTGTGTGTTTGTATATATATAAATATACATATACCCACACCCCTAAATGCATGATGTACATACACACCTATCATTGTAGAAGAAATGCCTCTATAAACAGCTTCTATTTGTTCTTCTAGACTGTTCTTTTGGGATGTGAAGTAAAAAGTTTACACAAAATGCCCTATTGTCAGCAGCTGGCAAACTTTTGAGGGACTAGGAGGAGGGAGAATATGTTTGGTAACTTCATGAGTGCTGGAAGTCAAAACAAAGTGAACAGAAAATATATCTGGAGGTGGGTACCCAGCAGCACCTGGAGGTTTATGCAGCTTTGGCTGTACTAGGGAAGGAGGGAATCCTTGCCAAAGGAAGCTTCCCAGTGTGCCCAATCCCCCTGCTCTCAAATCCAAACGGTGGAAAGATTTCTAGTGTAGGCTGAGTGTAAAAAGACCAGGACTCTCGTGGGATTGCAGGGAATAAGGGAAGAGGGATAGAAAGGGAAATTCTTCTGAACTTCATAGTGCATTTGTGGGCAAATATTTTCATACAGTGCTCAAAGGAAACGCTCCAAACTCTCTTGGGAATCAGGAAGGACACTTTAGACAGAAGACTGAAGATGTTTTTTGTTATAGTTATACATCCAAGTCTGAAAAAAAAAAAAGAAGCTTTCTAACATCAAATC